>KI920335.1:16596-31267 GCA_000473525.2 Anopheles melas | reverse complement strand
CTTAGTCATAATCCAAACCAATCCGCTATTTGCATTTCCTAAAGGCCTACCTTTTGTGCAAGCCATCCATGTGTGCATCGATCTTCCCCTCTAACCTTTGCTGAGCTGAGCTCGCTGGCTAAATTGCAGATTTGGAAGACTTGGGTGCGGAGCGACATTCGATCCAGATAACCGACGGGTGGCAAGCGAGTTCACACCCATACCAGCACGTTGAGATCATCCCGCGGCCGCAGAGTGGTGTAACGCCCGGCCACAGCCACTTGAAGGAAATGGGAACACATCAAACGGGCTCCCGTCTAGCGTCTGGCGACCTTCGACGTGGCCCCGAATTATTTATTACAACAATAGGGCACTCGGATGGGCATTAAACCAGACCCACTCACCGAACCCTTGACGTGTCTGTCCTCATGAAGGACGTGAAAAATCAATATTGACTCAATTACCCTCAGTTTCTTGACATTTTTATCTTCGTTAGGCTTACATCTTTTTCCTTCGTTCCCTTTCCACAGGTCTGCTAGCGCCAGTGCGGTCACAGCAAATCGAAACCATCCCGGCATCACCCTCGTACCACACGCTGTACGAACGCAACCTGGACCTGCTGTGCCGGGCCGACAAACCGATCGACCAGTGCAACGTTCGGCTACCCGGCCCATCCACCGATACGTTGGACGTCACCGCTAACGTCCTACCGAGCGGCGTCAAGCGCATTGGGGACTTTTCGCGCGGCGAATGTGGCGTCCGGCTGGCCACGTTCACGAACGAACGGATCGGCAAGTTCGTCTGCATCGTCACGATCGATGGCCAGCAGTTTGAGTCGGCGATCGAGCTGCGGAAGCGTGTACCGCCCCGCCCAACCGAGCTGAAGATCGCCAAAGCGACTGCCCTCATCGATGGGGGCTTGCGGGCGAACCAGCTGCTGAAGGCTCGCTGCATCTCCCGTAACGGGCTGCCCGTCGCCAACCTGACCTGGCTGCTGGACGGCAAACCGATCGATGAGAGCGCGCTGAAACCGGCCCAAATCACTACCGAGGAGCAGCAGGATGGCACCAGCTTGGAGACGATCCAGCAGGAGGTGCATCTGTACGTGACGCCGGCCGAGAACGGCCAGACGCTCGAGTGTGTTACGAATCATCCCGCGTTCAAACCCGAACTGCGTAACTCGTTCCTGCTGAACATAAAGTGTAAGTGAGCGTGGGGTTGAAGATTCGGTCGGTTGGGGTTCAGTGAGTCATTCGGAGTCTTTGATTGGGGTAGGCGGATTGAAGCCGGCTTCAGCGATGGCATGTTGGGAAACACCGGGTTTTCTTTGGGGCATTGAAATTGGTCATCGTTCGACTACTTCAAACTGATTGGATGACCATCAAATTTATTAATCAACATTTTCGGGTATGTCCGGCATTTGGTTCTTGTGACCTAAAGCAGAGCAAAATCCGTACCCTGTGACCTGTTTCAATGTTTATCTTGGTTCATTTGAAGTTTTTGAAAAGCTCTTTTATCAGCACGATCGAAGGATGAGTTTAAGCAAGATTCTTCCCGAAGTCATCCGCTACTGCTGCTGGAGTTTGGACAAAACATTTTCCTTCTTCATTTCGTTTATGATCCTTGCTTTGTTGTTGTTCGGTCAAGTCCTCCAGAATCTCCTCTCGAGCACTTCAACGAATTTCGGGGCAATAAAGTTGGCAACTGGACCCACAATAACTGGGATGCCAAAAGGAGCAAAAGGAGGACAGGATTTTACGATGCCCCCTCGAAAGGCCGGGTACCATAAACATCATGGAGCGAAATTCCAGCGAAACTGCTTAACAATGTCCGCTTGTGCCACAATCAGCGAGAGCTTGGAGAGTAGTAGGTTTTTACTTAAACAAGTCCGGAGCTTTTTCTTTCCTACCAAGATGGAAAGATATGTAAATTTGGGACCAAATTATCGTTGGACGACTGTTGCATAGCCTTTTTTGTTATCTTTCAGTATAAAAAAGTGTTATCTTATGACCTCATCATATTGTTCCATAAAATATGCTGGAACTAAGAAATGATTCTACTAAAACCGACGCCACGTGGCTCGTGAATCATTCCACTCGGTGCATTGTGTTGCGATAATAATTGCAACATATTTGAAGGGAGCTACATTGTGTTCTGCACAATAATTGCTGATTGGAAATTATTTACAGAACATTGCTACAACATTGCGTTTCAATGAAAAGCATTGACTAGGCTGCCAGTGCCGTATGAAATATTCATTCGCCCGCACCCAAACGGCGACAGTTTAGCACAGTAATGAGATATCGGTTGTGCTTGCTTCGCAAACCGGCAGAACCCGATCGAAGACCCTTGTCAAAGTTTACATGCGCTCCCTAATGAACAACGAGCCGTTTTGTGTGGTCTGATTATTGTAACACAAGCACACACACACACACATACACAACATGTCGTTTGATCTTGCCGCAAGCGGGCAGCCCAAGAACATGCTGCCGTTCCGGAGGAACCCATAGCGGCTGGAACACAGTGCTTACCAATGACAGTATCTGTTTGACTCCACCACTCCAAATCGAACGTAGTGTTGTTCCGTTGAATTATGTTTCATTTTAACCCCCTTTCACAGTTCCACCGGAAGAGATACCGCACATCCACATCGACGAGCTGCCGGCAAGCGGAAGCGCTACGATCAACATTACGATCCACGCCAACCCCAAACCCTTTACCCGGTGGACGGTGAACGGCCGGCACATCAAGGAGGGCGAATCGGCCGACATCTACCAGGCGTACATTCCCCGCCCGACTTCGGTAAGACACACGACCGGGCAGTCGGATTGGACGATGTCCTGAAACCTGCATTACCTGCATTAATTTTGCTGCATCCCTGCTGTTTTGCAGCCCAAGGGCGAGTACAGGGTGCTGCTGAAAAACAACGACTGCTCGATGGAGCGCCCGTCGCTGTTTACGTTGGAAGCGACCAACGCGCTCGGCACGCAGACGTACGTCATCAAGGCGGTGCGGGTGGATGCGAACGAGGTGGAACCGGGCCGGAACGATGACTACTACACCGATGACAGCAACGGATCCACCTTCTGGCTGATAAGCGTCTGGACCTTCTTCTGCTCTGTGATAGCTACACGTCTGTTGTGAATCCAATCCAATAGCTTCTTCCCCCTTTCCCTTGTAGAGTAGTGAACCCAGTAGGGCCCAGTTGCGTTCGTTCCAAGGTCTGCTTTGGGGCGGGCTGTGCGTGCGTGCTTGAGAATATTTCCACCAATGTACAGTGCATCTCTCTGTAAGCGGGCTTGGTGACCTGGAGAATGGTGGTGGTGGAGCAGTAGGATATTAACTGGGTGTATGGTTGGTGTACGGTTGCAATGCAAAGATACTCTTTGTTCGGAAATATTCTCAACGGGCAAAGCTTGGACCCGATAACAGATCTGTTCGCTCGGGGACGTACTTGTCGATATTGTTGTAAAATATGCACACATATAAAACAAAACCCTCCGCGTTCCGATCGTTCCTGCTGCAAAGTATTCGTGAAGCCTGGATGGCTTCACCACAAAATCGCAACTCTTACTCTAAACCAAAATTATTTACCAATTATCTGTGTGCTTCTTAAACAAACAAACAAACAAAAACACTAGAATAAGGCACAAGTGGGCTGAGAAAAGCGGCAAGCCAAAAAACAATCAATGAACAGTATGATAAACTTCAACAAGTGTGTGAATTGTGTGTGTTAAAAGTGTCCGTAGCAAAAGGAAGGAAAAAGCCATTGCTAATTTGTCGTGATGGTCTAATGGACGCGATTGAAACAGTACCGACAGAGCAATGCATTTCAAGTACGGCTTGCAGTGAGCAATGCGTCTAGGATGTGTTAAATATTATTTATTTCACTACTCTCTCTCTAAAAATGAGACTAACCTGCTCCCCCGCCAATGCTGTAATGAAGCTAACCAGAAGAGGACAAATGCAAACAAAATTCAAAGAAAAATGGAACCCAATATTGAATGTCGATTTGGTGGCAGCAGTAACAGCAACAGATGGCAGATGAATGCTGCATCCGCCTGAAAAGCAGTATTTAAAAATAAAAACCACATGCGTTGGTGAATTTAACATGTGATGTATTGGGCATTGAACAGTAAGATGCATCGTATTGCAATAAAACAAAGGGATAAGATAACATTAATAATCTGTTTTTGATGGTTTAAATGAGAAAACAAATAATGGGGCCCTTCACGATTCTAGTCAGTTTTTTGTATGGAGTTTGACAGTTGGAGGCTGAAATCATGTAAACACTCCATACAAAACCACACAAAAAACTAGCCTGCAATTTTCAATCTAGATTATTCTAGCCTCAAAGCTATAGCCCTTTGATGGTTTAAATGAGAAAATAAATAATGTTGTAGTTTTGAATTTCAGTTACTCGTGTACTGCAAGTTGCATACCTAACAGGCGCAGAGAGAATAAATGCAAGGCCAGCTACAGTTTTTCAATTCAGACGTGTCAAAGCAACTATAGTAAATGCAAATGAGGATTCTACCAATACTATTTACGAGTTGAGCATAAATTCAGAAAGAGCATAGCTTTTTGTCTCATTTTAGTTTTTTAAGGTTCATTTTATTTCCATTTTTATCACCCCTTATCGTTACCCCTTGAAAGACTATATAGGATTTGAGTTACGAATAAGCCTTACTTCTCACTATTTTGTTGTTGTTGAATGTTGAGAATCTTTTTTTCTTACATATTCTAAACTTAACACTCAATAATTGTTAATCAAAACTAAATTAAATTTCGCATGAGTTAATAATGTCCCTTCACGGTCTATCTTAGCGTCTGAAGCTCAATTCACAATACAGAAAGATATATTGTTATATATTAAATTTTGTTAAGTTTTTGTCTCGTTGATACCGATATTATTTTCATAAATTGTATTACAATCATAGACAAACAAAGTAATCATAAACGTATATATTTTTAGTTATAATTTCAAAAGCAAAATTAAGCTCAGACTAGACTGAATGCCAAAGTTTGAATACAGTCTGTTCCCGAGTTACTCGGATAACTCGGAGTTTTTTTTATTTAATTTAGCACTTTTATACACTTTATCATTTATTTTATATGATTTGTGCAGAAAATTCTAATATTCCTGGCTTTTAAGCGGTTTCAATTTGTTGCCAATAATGCAATTTATACCAAACTTGAAGCAAATTGTACTGATTTGACATTTAATATGTCAAATTTAGAAAACCGCGTATCTCCGAATCCGCGTAAGTCGAGAACCGTGTAACTCGGGAACAGACTGTAAATCATAAAGTTTACTTATCCTCTTCATAGGCTAAGTGAGCGGGACCGTTTTAACCAGGCAGGGCCTCTCCCAATAGGATTATTGTGTTTATTTAAATTAATATTATTACGACTTCGGCCGTATTTTTATCCCAATATGATTCCAGAACGAAATATCCCATTTAATCTACATCCTTTGCTTTGCACGCTGCATTGCATCTGTCAGTATTGTGCATTTATCGTTTATCTGCGCAGGCGATTGTTCGATAAAACGTGTAAACAATCTTTGTTTTCAACAGTTGTTTAACAAATTTTGCATTTTTTATGAATTGTCGATTATCAAACAACTTCAAAAAACTCAAAACAACAATTTAGAAATTAAAATGGGAACCAATTTTCTGACCTATTTTTAAAATCGCGAGATTGTGAAGTAGTTAACTATCGCCTTGCATACCTTCAGGCGCTAAGCAGAACAGTCAAAAGGTAATGTTTAATTACTCCGAAAGATTTCGTGAATAAGTAATAAGTTCCATCATAATAACCCAAACAGTCAATGGCTGCTGAAATGCGATAGAGCATGAATCAACAGTCTCAACTAGAAACAGGTATCGCTCTTTTAATACTGTGCATCGAATGATGTCATAATTATTTTCAATCTAACCACTGTATGATTTCAAACGTACTCTTGCACACTCCTCAAGAAAGAAGTCTGTTGGTCAATCCATTAGGACGAGGGGTCAGAATTAGAAATGAAGCCGGCCACAATGGTATACCCCCGCGGCAACGACCCACAGTAAACATTATACCACCGCAAACGATGGCATCATTGGTGAGATTGAATTTAATCGACCTTGCCTGTAGAGCGTAAAGACTGCAGAAAACTGCCAACCGGTCACTTGCTCCCTGGATTGAAATTGCCACCAAGCGTCCGATTTGCTTAACAACCGGAGGTACGCCCGGTTCATTTTTTTTTGTCTGGGCTCGGTGCTAAAATTTCGCCCATCCACCGATCAGCACCGATCGATGCAATCGAGACCGGGTGTCATAAAACGATAAAAAATGCTTCCTTCCGTCGAACTCCCTCGACAGAAAATCTCCCCACCCGAGAGTGCGTTGGAAAGCCTGTGCTAAGGAATCTTCGCGAATCCTTCTGATGCGAGCAACTGCAAAATAATCCCACAACAACAACCAGATATAGAAAAAAAAAACATCTCTACCCCAGCAAAACGATCCCAGCAAAACCGTTTCACGGCCCTTCCGGAACGAAATGCGCGCGACCCGGCTGTATAGGGGCGTCATAAAACCCCAGCCTTTATGGGGGGACGCTCGTTAGAACTTTAGATTGCCGAAATTTAAATTCCACCCGGCACCGAACAACCGGTTCCAGCGCCAGCGCACCAAAACAAATAATTAACGAGGGAACGACCCGAGAGTCGAAGCGACAAACCCCCGTTGCGGATTTTTACACGACATTTTGGTCGCCCGATTAGCGAGGAAGCTCGTAAGGTCTGGGTGCTTTACTTAAAATCTTTATCGCTGTTCGATTTCGGATGCTGATGAGGTTAGGGAGGCGATGCTTTTGTTTACACGCGTGTTTTTTTTTATGTCGTGTGGCGTCCACTGTCAATAAGATTGACATTATGCTTGAGAATGGCTTTCAATGCCGGGGTATTTTTGGGGGCCAGAAGAGAAGATAAAAATTGATCAAATTAATATGCACCAGCGGGACGGAATTTGCCAACATCGATCAATGTTTCTGTTTCCCTCACAGATCTTCCCCTTTGTTCGCTGGAGGGAGAATCGACGACCAATGTAGCGCAATTAACACCATCTGACCGGTGGACGGGTACGGAAGGTATTCGGCATCTCGCTAAAGCGTTTGGGAGAACCGGTCATCGTGCCCGCACGCTGAAGATGAAGCAGACGACGATCTGATCCGGAACTGTGATCTTAATGATGGGTGGCGTCTTTCGGTGGTGTTTTCGGGAGGCAGAATTTAAAAGCCCACTGTTCGACCGTTCCGATGCTCAGTTCAGTTCAACGGTTTGGCGTTGAAGGAAGGTTCTCGCGGAGTTTGTTTTTGTTCGGGGCTTGTAGAGAAACAGAGAGTTCGAGTCTGTGCTTGACAGGGATCGTGCCGTGATCGTATAGTGCAAAGCGAATTCTCGTGCTAATTAAAAGAACAAGGAAACAGACAGCGGAAACGATGAGGATTTCAGTGATTTTAGTGCTGTCAAGTGCATTTCTGTGCGGCAGCCAGGCATTGCAGGTGAAAACGGACCCAGCGGAAGAGGTGGTCGTCGTTGAGGGACAGAAAAATGTGAATTTGCTGTGCCTGATCGATGAGCCTATGGATTTCTGCATGTACGTTTTTGGGACGGGAGGAATGTTTGAAAGCATTTCGCTAACTGTCATCTGCATCTTTCAGTGTGAAACTTCCGGGAGCTCCAGCACCTTTCGCAGCGAGTGACAAACTGCCGGCACCGGTCGAAGGTATCACGTACTACGGGCTGCCATGGAGCAGTGGTTCCTGCGGTATCACGATCGACACCATCAAACCGATCCACGACGGTCCGTTCGAGTGCACGGTGTCCGTTAAGGGCCAGACGTACAAGGGCCAGATCAATATAGCGCTCTCAGGTGAAGGTTGCTACCGATTACACCAACACGCCACTAGTGGTCATGACATTTGGGATAGTGTTACTAAAACTGTTTCGTTTTATCTCTTTCCCTGACACACACGGCTCCTCCAATTTCCCAAAGCAGTTGCGCCCGAGCCGCCGGTGATCGAGCTAGCGAGCAACGTGGACAGTCGTAACGGCGAGTTCGAGTTCGGCAAGAAGGTCACCATGAAGTGCGTCTCGCGGAACGGCTGGCCCGGTGCTAAGCTGTCCTGGTACCTGGACGGTGTGAAGCTGACGGAAGATGTCGGTGCCGAGTTCTCGGAGACATCGAACCGCCGCACGACCGTGCAGCAGATCTATCGTCGTGCGATCGCCGTGGAAGATAACCGGAAGAAGGTGACATGCCGAGCGGAGCATACCGCTTACCCGGGTGGCTTTATGGAGACGAGCTTGCCGATCAAGCTGAAGAAAGGTAATCCTGTGTTTTGGAGATATTTTACGACGAGCGACTAAACGATTTTGCATATTATTTTTATTTTTTGGGATTTCAGTGTACACCAATGAAAAGCCTGAAGTACAAAAGGAAGAGCTGAAGGAGTCGGTCAAACCCAAACCACCGCAGCTGACCGTTTCGAGTATCGTGGCGCAGCGGAATGGTGCATTCAAGGTGGGAAGCAATCTGGTGGTGCAGTGCGTCTCGAAGGATGGCAATCCTCCGGCCGGATTCCTGTGGTTCCTCAGTGAGTATTGAGTGAAAATTGTACTATGACATTATTAACTAACTAACTGATATCATTCATATCCTTTCTTTCTTAGACGATCAACTGATTTACGAAGGTCTATCAGCCCCATTCACTAGTAAATCGAGCCGAGGAAGCACAGTACAGCAGACGCTTACCCTGCCGCTTAAGCAGACCGACGATGGAAAGGTTTTGATCTGCAAAGCACGCCACCCGGAGGGAAGCGAAGAGACGCGACTAAAGATCAGCACCTATAACTAAAAGGCGTGCCTCAATGCAGCACAATTGTGCCGGAAAAATATGTTTCCCACAACCATTCGATTATGTTTTGTTTACAGCTTGTGTTTTATGAAAGTGTCATTAAAATGTTATGATTTAATTTATATGATTGAAATTGACATTGAATTATGTTTTGAAAGAAATTTGAAAAGCAATACGTTGTAAAGATATTTTGATTGCAAAAGACTGCATTTCGGATTGCAGTATTTTGTTGGATAGTCATAGTTTTAGCTCTGTGAATTTCAAATAAAAGACATTCTGAACATGAAAAGATATTCGACAAGTGTCATGGTTTGCATAAGCAATATTTATTGTCTTGAAATTTAATAGTCTTTTGAAACACTGTCATATAACTTCAACTACTCAACGATAGTCCCAAATGCGTTCAAAATGCCACTTTTACAACAGTCCAACTCATGTTCATGTTCAAGTTACCTCAAGGGCATCAAATCAGACATTTATAGCATAATGTGGTAACCTACAACGACAGACAAAATTTTCTTTGAGTGTTCTTATTGAATCGATAAAAATCGAATTTAATCTTATAGCAAGCCAAAAATCATTCAAATGATTTTTTGATAATTTTCTTTTACGTACCACACACTAAGTTTTGTTTCTATTTACTATCAAATTTGTACAAACAGTTTTTAAAGCAGAAATTGCAAACATGCGTAAAACGCTTGCAAAAAAATAAAAAACAATTAAAGATTTTTCATGGGTTTGTAAAAAAACCTTAACTTGTTTTAACAAACATTATTCTGCATCAAACTTAGTAATTTCCTGGACAAAATTTGACACTTCTATCAGTTGAACTCTGTCCGTGATGGTAAAAAAAGTTTAGGCACTTTGTTTAGAAGCGTGGGGGGTTAAAAAAACTGCATCCTGTAGCGTCTAAAACGGACTCCGTGGGCCAGTTTGTGAAATAGTATGTAGGAAGCATAAAGAAACATATCAGGAACCAGAAATCAGCTCCACAGGCTTCGCAGCGGTCCAACATCTCCCAGCTGCATACCATCGACATTTTCTGGAGCAATATGATGCAAAAGCTGTACTCCAGCAATATTGTTGTGAAAACTGAAAACGGAACTAATAAAAATGGAGGTAGATTTTGAAAACATGTCATGAAAATTCTGGATAACTGACGAAAGGCAGTTTGCATAGTCGTAGATTTATTTTTACAAGAAAGCTTAAAGTGTTACCTTTAAAAGGATGCTTATGAAAATAAATTATATCTCTTTGTTTTGTTCTACTACAGTCTGCTTAAAACAGTCTTTTTCATAGCCAATGCAAATATTTCTAAATAAAAATGCTAAAAAATACAGACAATTTATTTAAACAATCGTTTTAAAACATTTTACAAAGGAGTTTTGTTACAAACTGGAACTTTATTGTACATTTAAAATCTGTAGCTGTATTTAAAATAAAATGATAAAAATAACTATGCAAGGTAAAAACGAACCATGTCCAACCAAAACCCATAGTGCAAACAAACCGGCGCAAACCGTTGTTAAAAAGGCCTGTTCGTGTCGTAACGCTTTGTAACGGCTTATGGCAGAGGGCGGCAACTCGCGTTATGTTGGATATAGCAAAAAAGGAAAAAAAAGAATATAAAAAAGAAGTTTGATTTAGCGGACCATGTGAGATAAAAGCTTATTTTCATCTTTAAAGCATTTAAAATTAGTAATATAAAAAAAATAGCGTGCCTTGATTATAACTCGCACTATTCCCTAAATGACCCGGAAGGTCACAAAACCCCACCCAAGCCGTATATAGGTTAACCACCCTAATCAAAATACAGAAAAATCTTTCCACCTCACTCCTTAACAGCCCAGTCCCCATCAAATAACCACCCCACCATTAAAAGAATAATTATTTTTCCGTTTGCTGCCAGTTCAGGGAAAGGGGATGTGTGAGGATCATAGCGGGTCACAGAAAAAAATATAACAAAAAAGGTACCACATCGCATAGGAATTTAATTGTTTCCACCGGAGGCACGTTCACAAATCCGAACTGTGTACCGTCCGGCTTGCTTGCTTAGCTGTCCGAATCCGAAACTCCCGCAAACGGTGGTCACTCACGAAAGATTCAGCTTTGCTGGACCGGTGTTTGTCTGTGTATGTGTGTGCTGATTTGTTTTTTCCTTGGCATAGTCGGGACCCCATTGTTTTTTGCCCCATTCTTGGTAGGCAATAAGAAGCCCTCAGCAAACTTAGCGGTGACTTCATTTCTATGTTGCCTTATGCTGTGCCTGCTGTGTTTCCTTCGCAGGAAGGAGGGTTTGTTTTCTTCCTCCCTGCTTGCTAGTACGCCTTTTTTTGGCTTATTTTGACAGCGAAGTCAAAAAACAAAAGCACACTCTTTGCCCCGCGCACCCTTGTCTTGCAAGAAATGTTCGGGCCCGAGAAGAAAAAGCCCCCCTCCCGAAAACCATCATGTTGCAGGCTGGTTTTCGCTGTGTATTTGTGTGGAAGTTCCCCCCCCCCCCCATATTATATGTTGGGTTGGTTTTCTCTTCTACTCTTTTCTCTCTGATTCTTGACTGCCAACTTCAGACTCAGCTAAAGATCTTTTTCTGGTGCTCTTTTCGTTCAGTTCTTGCTACGTTCTTCCGTCAGCCCCGGGGAGCAGCTCAAGCATAAAGAAAACATAAAGTTTCATGCGGTCATACCCAAGCGGATTGTATCAGAGCTGACCCAAAACCGGCTGGATGGAGGCTTGGTCCCCCCGCGAAGGTCCAAACTTGGTAATGGACGAAAAATGAATTGTTGTTGGTCGCCGTGTTTGGGGCGTTTGTCATGTAACGAGTACACACTAACACACCTACAGAAAGTCATGGCAAAGCCATCTCCCGTGGTAAGGCCTCCACAGTGCTGCGGGCACACACAAGGGAACGTTTTTCTTAACACGCCGGAGCATCTCGTCAGCAAACCAGTTTTCTGTCGGGCTCTCGGGTTCCCCTGCAAGGCTCCACCGGTCGGGAAAGGTTAGTCCCGCTCATGTTTATCCCCCGAACAGGGCAAAAGTACACAATGAAGACGAAGAATTGGCCTCCAAAGACGAAGGGGTTGTTGTGGAGATGGGTGACGATCTGATCATAAATCGAGCCTGCTGATCGAAAGATCACCGGGAGGCTGTGTGGTAAGCCAGCGCCGTGTTGCCGTGCTTTTGGCCGGCCGTTGGCATTGTACTGTTTTATTTTTCTCTTCTTTTACTCTCTCTCTCTCTCTCTCTCATTCACCCTGAGTATTTGTGTTCCTTTTACTGCTGACTTGACTTAACTCCGCTCGAGTGAAGAAACACGAACCTCGTGTTGCATCTCAACCCGATCTCATCTTGCATATTATTTGGAGTTGGCCGCTGGTTGCGCGCTCGTGTTCGTGTGTGTGTGTGCGTGTGACCGCGGGGCCTCAACGATGTGCCTTTCCCCGTTTTGTGTCCCTCATTCGCGTTTGAGCTGCTGCACCCTGGCTGGATTCGCATGCCCGCAGGCAATTCCGAGGTTGTGTGTAGTCGTGATGCTACAGTAACTGTTGTATGGCAACGATTGCAAATCAGTACCGCAGCAGTTAAAAAAAGCGTTCGAAGCAACTTAAGAGCAAAATGCATATCAATTCCTGCCTTGCTAATTCGATTACTATTTGGAAAAAGTAATAATAAAGAAATTTTAAACTTTATAAGGGGCAATGGATGCCAATAAGGTAAAATGCAAATAATGAAGGAAACTAAAACATTTAAAATAATAGAAATAATAGAACATTTTATGTACAAACATAATAGATCCTCACGATGATAAGACAACAAAAAGGAATAATATTAGTTAGTAAGTTGCATTTGCCATTTAATTCCTGTATGCTTTCTACCGTCTGCACAAGCGTTCTTAACCCCCGAGTACAGTAACGCTCTCGCTTGTCCAACGTCACGTCACACCGTTACGCTTGGCCGGGCAGCGTTTGAGCCCCGCGCCGTACACAGAGCCGCTTTGCCGGTGTGTGTAGGTCGTACCTGTTGGTACGCAGCGGTGGAGCAGGCATGGCGAACGCGGTACAACAAGCAGGGGAAGCGCGGTTAACGCAGCTCACGCTACGCGAGAGAGAACAAAGCGAACGATAATGACGAAAGCAGGTGGGCAGCAGCATAGGCTGCCTATGTAGTAGTGAGGTCCATCAGCCCCGCACCGCAAAGCCTTTTTCCTCCTTCTTCCCCAAAAACTGTACATTTGTTCCCGCTGGAAGGGAGGTTGCTTTTTTGTTCGTCGTACTCCCCGTATGCATCGAACTATGTTTCGCTTTTGGCGCGACAGCGACGACGTCATCGAGAAACCGCTCGGACCCGGTACACTGGAAGCATGATCTAATGCTCCATACATTTGGGCCAACCGGCGCCGTTCCTTTTTTGTTTGTTACTGGTCGTCGCTTCCAATACCTCCACCGGCAAGCGGACGAAAAGGACATTTAGCTGGACATTTAGCGATTGAGTCACTTCGTTTGCCTCCTCTCGCCGTCTTGATGTTAAGCGTCGTCGTCGTCAAATGCCCTCCCCGAAAAGGGAAAGCAAAAACCCTCTCTAACGCCGTGGGGGTAATGTGTATTGATTTTTTCGGGCGCGAAACAACCCCCGTAAGCCTCGCGCCCGAAGTATGCCCTTGCCGGCAAACCGTCACTCCCCTTCCCTTTCCCTCCCAGTTAGGTGCGTTGTTAGGTGAGTCGGCTTTTTGGGGTCGCTGGAAACCGAAAAAACCGCTCATAACCGTTGGATTCAAACTGCTAGCGGGCGCAACCGCGCAACCACCCCGCATGAGTCAGCGGGCGGGCAAAAAATGAGACCGCTAAGAAACCGCACACAATGAAATGGTTGGCTATGTGTGTGTGTTTGGGGTGTTTGTGAATGTTCGACGGGGGTGAGAGGGAACCAATTGGAGCCAACGCTATGGGAGCACCTCGTTTTTTGTTACCTAGCCAAGAGTGCGTTTGTGTGCGAGAGACCCAGAGTGGAGTGTCGTAGGGTGTGTCAAACCCATGTCGGATGCATTTTTCTTGGGTTTTTGTTATGTTTAAAAAGCAACCACTCACTAAAGCCTGCCATGAGGTTTTGCTGTCTAAAATGAGTATGAAGGTTTTCAGCTCAATACACCCCTCTAGTAGGTTGTAAATATTTGTATTAAACTAAAGGGTTTCACTACAAAATTCATCAAGACAAACACTAGCGTAGAAAAAAAAATCGCTCTATTTTCCTCATTGAATCTCGTTCCACAAAAAAATGCATTAAGTCTTCTTTAGTTTATGATTTGCATAAAAATGCAGTATGTTCGCAAATTACGAGGTTCTAGATGGAAACAGATTCGAAGCTACGCGGTCTTCTAAATTTGACATTTAATGTGTCAAATCACTAAAATTTGCTATAAGAAATATCAAATGGAAAGTAAATTGCTTTTCTGCCAAAGTTTTTAAACCACATAAAAGCCATACATATGCTATTTTTCTACATGAATCGTATTAATAAAAGGTAGGATGGAATATAATGGTATATAAAGTGTAAACAGAACCAAATTGAATAAAAAATACTCCTTCTTGATACTTGATCACATATTTTTACGGGAATGAAATCTATTTTTATTTTAAGCCGGTCTCGTAGTACAGTCGTCAACTTGTACGACCTAACAACATGCCCGTCATGGGTTCAAGCCCCAAATGGACCGTGCCGCCATACGTAGGACTGACTATCCTACTATGGGGGGATCAATAAAGTCACTGAAAGCCAAGCCCACAAGTA
>AXCO02003981.1:0-24407 GCA_000473525.2 Anopheles melas | reverse complement strand
CATACGTAGGACTGACTATCCTGCTATGGTAACAATAAGTCACTGAAAGCCAAGCTCACTTCACTAGAGTGGGTACAGGGCAGGCCTTGCCCGACAACGGTTGTTGTGCCAAAGAAGAAGAAGAAGTATTCTTTAGGCTACTATTTCTGTACCAGAAAATTTGTATCAAACGCTCTTAGCTCAAATTAACATCCAACTCTCTTAACCAAACCCGGAGGTAAATTAATTCAGAGTAATGACACAGACATTTTTAGGGCAAACTCCACGCCGTTGAATGTGTACCGTTCAATGTCAATTTGCTTATCGTGGATAAAATCTCATTTGTATGAAACTAGACTGTAGCAGCACCTGACAAACGTTATTACTGGACGGAAGAGTGACCATATCCGGTCGGCACCATTTTCGGGAAACGTCGAAGAAGAAATTGCACGCTCAGAAACATCGCGCCCCAGAGACGGTGTTTGACTGACGGACGGAAGGTTCTTCTGACAGACCATCAAAATTATTATCTGACCCAGAATCGGTCCGGTTGTAACTTTCACGGCGCTGGGCTGGAACACTGACTTGCCGTGAAAGTGCAGCCTCTAGGTAAATTGGATGGGAAGTTTTAAAAGGTGGTACCAAATTATAATGAAGGTAAATTGTATCCAGCAGGTAAAGGATGAGTAAGGAAGTGTTGTAAGGACGAGTAAGTGATGTAAAGAAAACTGTGAAATATGTTTTGTGGAATTGTGTAAAAAAAAAGATCTCAAGGTAATCTTAAAGAAGCAGACCTACAAGAATGAATGTTTTATTTTGTGCTAAAACCTTTACCAAACATGAACAAGTTGGATATAATTTATACTCTGAGATCTTGCCTTGCAGAAGAAAAATGGGACAATAATTGGGCCGTTTACAACGATTGCATCATCAAAGTGGACCGCCATTTCCAAGTAAGAGTCGTTACGATCGAATGATAATGGCCATAACCGTTTAGAGAGGAGCAACCAACTACTCCCATTTGCCTTCAGCTGTCGGCCGAAAAGATAGGAAATAAATAGCTTTTTACTCGTTAGCGCTGTTCGTGATTATTTCTTGCGGAAGCTTAGATTTAGATTTAGCCAAAACTAAATAAAAAAAGAAAACGTGGAATTTGAGAGCTTATTGCGTATTACAAGCTTGTTTCATGTATACGATTATTATTTAAGAGATATTTCGTGATGAACACGTGGTAGCAGTAAACCGTGCCATGTGTTAAATTTCAACGTATACTAAGTTTATGAAATACCGCGAAGTTCTCACTGCTACTTTTATTAACTGCTTCTCACCGCATTGCTTACTCCCTTATAGCCACATCAATATGGAGTAGCTGCTTGCTTCAAAGTGTCCCCTTTATTTTGGGCACTCCATTAGCTTTGAGAGTAAAACGGTACTTTCAACCAACAAAACCCACTTATACCGTGGGATTAGACCACCCAAAGCCACCCGTGTGTAGTCTGGGGCCTTTGGTGGACCTTCCATCCTGACACCCTTTGTGTATGTGTCGGTAGATCGATTTTGGTGAAGGTTATTTTCGGAATTTGCACAATTGGATTTACGTTTGAGTGAGTCGGGCTGCTTGCGCTGAGACGCGTTCGGAAGCTGCAAGAGTGTCGATGGCAAGCGGTGAACTGAAGCGGTAATGGCGGTTAGCCAGCTTGTAGCCATGCGTGTAAAAGTGCCATTTAATGTCGTGTTAAATGTGGTTTGCATGCAAAATGACCGTTTGAGTTGTTTTCGTAGGGGGACGTCCTGATCCCCCGCTCGTGGCTGTGTTTCTCAGAATCAATGTTGCAGCAACGCTTCCTTATTTTATGTACGCTTGGGGAATGTGCAAGTGAGCTACCGTGTTTTGTTCTATTTCGGGATATTTATCCCGTTCTTTGCGTAACGATTTGGAAGGGAATAAACTTGTTATGAAGGTTGCGATAAATGTTGGAGGAGGAAGGTTTCCGGAGAATCTTTATTGTACAATGGCCCGCATAATCGCAAAGGATAATGTAGCTGCAGACGAGCCATTTAGACGACTGGGAAATTGCATTACGCTGTGTTGGAAGTGAAGTCAAGGAAGTGTTGGTTGAGTTATATGTGTATTAAAAATTGTAAAAAAAGAAATATTGTTTGCAACGCTAGGTTTGTCAGGAACTGTTAATGATTTTCTTTACTTGCATTTTTTTAAACCTTTTTAGATGAGTGTTTCCTTTGTTTTTCAATAAACGCATACAAATTCTAGAAGAGAATATAGATATGTTTTGATATTCATCTAATCCCGTAACTCTTCCATATGTTTGCATTCTTCTTACGATTTAGTAATCGTTGCATCAAACAGAACTGCATTTCCCACTCTTCCGCCTTAACCTTAACATCAACTCAACAACAGTTGCGATAATGCCGCTTTTTTGCCGTCTCCAACTTAGTTCCATGACGTATGTGTGCATTTTCGTGATTTCTCATAATTGAATTAATTCTCCACCACCTCACTTTCGTTTTCGTACAATTCGTCAACGTCAGTAGCAAACGCAAACGAGTTTGAAGCCAAAGTGTCATTCACGCAGGAAGCACCCACTGTTATTGACTATTCGCGTGTAGATATGTCTGTTCGATTCGTTAATTGGTCCAATTTAGAAACGATGTAGGCACAAACCAAATGCAACTCGATGAATGGTGGTCGATGGCGAAGGTTGTCAAACAGGCAAACGGAAAGAGGGGGTCACTTTTGAGTTGAATGAATCGATGCTTTGAAGGACATCAAACGGTTTCGCAAAAGCTGTAGCCTTCTGGGAAGGTAAGCTACGGTAGTCGATTTATTGATAGTAGGACACCTGAAGGTTGCACTTTACGTGATACCCTGTGCTAGTGGTCATTTCGTAGGTGACTGAGATACTAATGTTATCACTTTATTATATTTGAAATAAAATCGTCCAATGATGAAACGATAAAGTCAGTTATACTGAAAAGGAAGCACGACGCTTCAAAGGGGAAATTTTAAAGTGACTTCTCTGTGAGGTTTCTCTTTTGCTGCTTGTAAGAGGCAGCAACAAGAACATCGAAATCAATGCGGAAAATTAGAACCTTTTTTCTCGTTCTAGGACAAACTTTTCTCCGATGAATGGTGGAGGCTACGGAGCCATGCTCTTTTCCTATTTATTAAGCGTCAAACTGAAGCGCAACCTCGCAAACGGCGACTCCCTGGACGGCAATAGCCACTTTAAGTTGTCCCCTAAGCTGGTCTACACTGAGCTAGACACACTAGAGCGATGAGGGTGGAGCAAAAATGGCATCATCCGCTGGTGTCGGTACGCAAGCCGGCACGATAGACCAACTTTCTGTTACCGGTTCTCCGGGGTTCTTCCTACGTTCGATTGCCCCTCGGCAATGATGGCTGTCGAAATTCAATTTAAATTTTGTTTACTCAGACGAACCGTGGCGCTACATGTGTAGCTCCGTGTCTCACCGTTCGGGTGGCACCGAAAAAGTTGGTTGCCTCAGTTGGTGGGAAAAGTTTGAGCTTTTCAACACACTCGTCAGCAGGACAACAGACGGCGACGTTGAATGTTTGTATAGTAGCTAAGGTAGATGGAGCAGCCGAAAGTCATCTTGCGGTAGGCAACTAGCGACCGAGCGCTGGAAGCGATTGTAAAATTAAAACAGTGTATCAAATGCCTGTACATAAAAAGTGACAGTAGACAGGATACAGGAGCAATGTGAAAAAATGTGTTGTGCTATTTGAATCCTTTTTTGCTGGATAGCTGTCAGGTTTGCGGTAGCTTTATTGGACCAACAAAGTTAAGGCTTTCATTGAACATTCTCTTCACAAGTTTATCAGCCTTCATTGAACGTAGATCTGTACAGTATATTGAAGACTATTCAAATTGTTACTTGAGACAAGTGTTATGAATCATTCGTATCATATTTTTTGCATTTTATCCTACTAAACATGGAGCTAAGCACTGGAAGAAGATTGTCGGAAATGTAGACGATTTAGTGAGGGTATGAGCAACATAAGTCAGGGGTATTCAGTAAAGGGGCAAAAATGCAGATAAATTTGTTGTTTGTACAAATGTTGCAATAGTCAGCTAGTGTATAGACGACAGTACAAGCAAAACATGCCCCGTTACTTGGCGACGAGAATGATAAACTTCTGGGCAACAAACTGAACACCGGGAAGGATCAGACTTCAAAATTGCCAACCAAATGATCGGAACAGAGTGTGGGTTCGTGAGTAGCGCCGCAGTCGTTGATTGTGCTGTGTGCATTTGAAATTGGCGTAATTGGCATAATACCAGACAGTCTTGTGCCGGTGGAATGTAACGGTGGTGTACCTTTGGCCCTTACTGTCGTTGAAATCAATCATTTTGGTAAGCAAATGTATCATGCGGCACACAACTATCGTATGGCGCGCTACGGTCTGACTTGTTTGCAACATTTATGATTCGTATCTTTTTTGCAGCGAGACTAGTAGAGAGTAGGAGATCGTTAAAATTGTTGTTGTTTTCGATAAAGAATTAGCATTTCAAGTGGAAAGTATTTATTACTAAAGCCTTTTATTTAATTCTTCTGTGATAATTTATGAAAGATAAGTAAAGATGATTTTATATTGTCTTTACTGTATGCGGGTTATGTTCATAAGGATATTTTAGGAATGATGTTGATATTACATAACATTTTAAGTTCTAATAATTATGGAATTAAATTCACGATCACATGGGACATAATAATTTCGACCAGTCGATTTTCATCGTTGACGTACACGCCCCCGAGAAAGCTACTCTGTATTGTGTCCCTTCAACACAATAAGCTTTTATCTTAAAATAGCACCGTACAATAAAAGGACACACTGTTAATGTCAATCTATTGTAGCAAAAGCTCAGTACGCTTAATCTGTTTATTTTTCCAAGCAACTAAAGCCATCTGCTGTACCTTCCACCCAGCCAGCTCTCAAGACAGTTAACCTTCACCTCTAGAGTATAGCGTAAAATGGTTTCCTGTTGAGTGGGTGTATGATGTGTGCGTGTATGTATTGAGCACGAATGATTAGTCCGGCAGGAAGGAAACATTAGGTTGAAAGATATTTTTAGCCTTCTCCCCTCCATTGAAAGGTGTCAGATACAAGTGTGCTAGACGGGCTTCTTCATATGAGCGTCCTTCACATGTGTCACACCGCGTTGAGATCGTGTGTGAACAGTTGAATATTGCTGTAGCGCATTTTCTTAAAGTGTACATTTCGATGAAAACATTTATCAAACGAAGAGGAAAAATACACAATTTTGGCTTCAGATAAATCGATTGGGGATACATTCAACTCTATTTCTGTGGAATGATAAAAACGATACGATTTGCTGTTAGAAATTGATTGATAAACTGTGAATTCTTTCCGAACGTTTGGTCCGAGCTTAGACAAGCTCATCAGAAGGTGCTTTTTTGTGCTGTGTCTTTCCATTAATCTGAGCCACAGCAGCGGCTTCAAATGCTGTTGTGTGTCCGTTTTTCTTACACACTTTCAATTTGGATTGAAACCACTCTATCTTTACCGGGGCATGATAAAGTCGGACCAACTGTGGCTCAAATCAATTCCTAGGCTCGCCTGTCTCGGTGAACAAGACGATAAAGTGCCAGTCGAAAAAATCAATAACCAATCACACCGGGCAGATAAGGCAGCAAAGTCCGCTTCCGTTTTCCGCACGCGAAGCAGAAGAGTGACGGCGGAAGAGAGAAATGTCCTTTCATACAAACGTTGTGTTATTGCAGCAGCTCCGTTAATATGTGTGAGCACGGCAAACAACAAGCAACACTGGCCGGTGGTGCCCAAAACGCATTAAAATTCTGCTGCCGAAAAAATCGCCAACTCCGGCCCAACTACAAAACATCAGTCGTAAATCGAGTTCGCGAGAGAAAGAACCCCAAAAATGCCACAGAACAGCACGCACAAAAAAGCGAGCGATCAACGAGAGGCTGAAAGGCATTACGCATGTGGTCACAGATTTTCCAACCTTTCGCAGCCTTCTCCGTGGGCGTGCGCGTGACCCAACAACAATGATCGTCGTCTATCCGGAACACAAGAGACCCCAACCCCAAAACCGGCCAGGCGGCATCAAACCAGCGGGCGGTTTGGCGGGTTGGTCGTAGGGGGGTTTTACGATGCCATAAATTTATTGGCGGAATTACATACGGTAGTACTTTCGCTTTTAACGACTTCCGGATTTTCTGGGATACCCGGGCAGGGTTCGCTTTGGAGATCATCCGAAGCCCGCACAAAAAAAAAGAACGAATGTCCTGCACAAACAAAAAAAAACTCCTCACGCAAGAGCAATCGATATCTTGGCAATGACCCGAAGAATGAAATAAAAGCGAAGGAAACGGTGTAAAAAGGAAGAGATCATTGAGGGGTTTCGCGAGCGGTGGACATAAGGGCGGGAGGCCAGGTGGGTTGAACAAAAAGATTACAGTAAATTGCTGCAAACAGGAAGTGAGAGAGTACAAGTGCACGACGGCATTTCAGTGGTTGTCTGTGTTTGTATGTGTCCTTGTGTTATTTGTGGTGCCGAGATTAGGAGAGATTCAACCGAATGACGATATTTACCGGGTATAAACACTCTGATGAATGGATACCTTTTACCCGCTGGCGAAAGAGCAATTCAAAACACGTACTGGAGTTTTTCATCCCAACAATTCTCAGCACGAGATAAAATAGTGACTTATTTCAAGAAGGGAAAAAGTACAACTACACACAAAGGATCAAAGCGTACCAATTTCTGCGGTGCAAACTTGAAAGGCAAAATGGAATCTTTTTATTTGGGCAACAAAGAAAAATGGTATGATGTTTGGTGCTCTCAACACGAATGTCGTGGTTATGTTCCGCTCACACTCGTTAGATTGCATTCAAATCAATCGTTACGATGGTAGAAAATAGGATTTTGATGGTTTCATGCTATCGATTGGCAAAAATCAAAGCAAATCCAATGAGCAAATAAACATAAATCACAATACAGCTACCAAAAACGTGAAAAAATGCTATTGAAAGACCAAAAAGATGCTTACATAAATTGACCTTAAATAAACCGACGGCGACACCAGAAATGCTTGTCTGGATGGTAATTTGCATTGTTAAAGTCTTTTTTATGACACTCATCCTCTTAAACTATCCTCTTCGAGCCGGTACAATAATATAACGAAAAGCTATGCCTTTGAGTCCTAGTGCTCGAGGAGTCCGAGATTTACCCAGCAAACGCTTAGCCAACGCTCGGATGAGGGCCACATTTATTAGTGGTTAAACCCTCAAAGGCGTATGCGGTCAAGCAGTATCCACTATTCTTCCTAGGGTGTTGGAGCTTTGTGATCTACTCGTTTTTTTTCCAAAAACTCCCACAAGAAAGACACTGAACTATTGAGCCAAACAGCACACTTCTAACGGCAGAAAGTTTTCTAATTAATACAGTCCCTTGCCTTGCCTTCAGCCAGGGGGAAAGAGGGCGAGCGATATAAGATGGTCAGCAGCAAATTACCTGCAGTCCAGAAATCATCCTATGAAGTCATCAATAACGATACCTCACACACACACAAAGCAGTGGGCTGGTCGCAGCCGTGTTGAAAAGTTTTGTCTATAATAATTAATTTTCATTTTGTTCTTGGCATGTTCGAGACTTTTGTGTGAAGATGTGGCATGCTCTCTCTCTCTATTTCTCTCCCACTTCGTTTTTAAAAGACAAAGGCTCGGTGGTGTGAAACGGATTTATAATTCGATTCCAAGCGAGTCTCCAACTAAAAACGGTGCTGATGATAATTTGCATTTTATATGCAAAAACATTGCCCCCACGGGAGGTGGTGGGGGAGAAGATGAGGGGTAGCGTTGTGGAAGAAGGATTCATGCTCGTGAAAATTCAAACCTACCTATAGGAACCATTTAGTGGCTTTAAAAGATCCTGACTCTGTTTTTTTAGTATGGATACAACCGTACCGTACTACCTTAAAACCAGAGAAGTCTTTGAGAACAAGGCAAAGGGAAAACTCATCCCACGGATGGGAAGTTGTGTGGTTTACGGCATAAGCAGCCGTCTGACATGTTTAATGAATGTTTCGGCTGCTACCCAGATTATGGTCGGTTTCAAAGCACTCCCTGTCGCTGCTGGAGAGGATACGGGCCCGACCGACCGAGCGGATAGTAGAAGGATAGGCTCTAAAGCTGCGTCACCGTTCCGTTGCTTCTAAACACAGGAGATGGAGATGGTTGCTGGTGGTGTTGCTGTTGCCGAAAACTAAACCGGAAAGAACATCATCGGTGGGTTTCTTCCGTCCAGCAGGTTGCGAGGACAGATACTTATGGGTTGCGGTTGCGGAAAGGATGGGCAAGCAGCGTGGAAAACATCCACACAAAAGCATAGTCGGGCAAGTAAATTATCCTTCGAGATGACAAAGTATTGAGCGCGGAAAACGGGAGAGTCTTTTGCACGCAAAACGTTTTACTATAAGCGTTTAGGGATTACGGGTAAATGGCGAATATTTAAGCTCTCCCACCTCCCCTACCTAGTGTGGCAGCTTAAGGGATGCAGTACATTCATCTACCATCTGCAGGATCCGCTACTACCATTTATTTCACTTTAATGCCGCCGCGCTTTTGGATATGAATCTGGACCATTATTTCATCATCATTAAAGGACGCACAACCACACCACATGCAATTGTTCTTCCATTCAGCACTCCAGACAGACACTACCCCAACTTATTACTAGTGACGATAGGTTCTGTGCGTTCCCGCAACCATTAACATTGACATTCGTTCATGGTGGCGCGGTAAAAGTATAACAACGCTACAGAAAAACAGCCAAACGATTTCCCCACGCCATGCTTGACAAACAAATTGAACGTTAACTGGCGTTTTATTTCCATGCCACACCAGAAGTAGCCAATGCGTTCGCTCCCCTTTTTTTGTTTTGTACTCCCAACAGCAAATCCTTGTCGCTTTTTTTCTGCATGCCATAATGCATCATTCTGCATGCCGGAAATCGAGTTGGATAATTTACGATCCCCACCACCACACGACGAGGGCAAAATAAATGTTAATGGGTGTAAAAAAGGGGGAAAACTTCTAGCCGGGCGAGACAGCCGGCTGATGCTGGGCTGCGGAAGACTTTTAACAACAGTATCGATGCTCTTTCCTCCATCCGCGAGTGTTTGGCATTGTTACTGCTTCCTGGTTCGTAACAGGAGCATTTGAACAGGGTTGCCCCTGTGTTTTGTATGACCCTTTTGTACCGTTTTGGTGGTTTAATTAAAACATAAATATTCATTCACCCAGGATTCACTTGCCGGGTGATGTTCGTGTACTTTTTGGCATGTACACTTGAACCTGTCCCCTGTTTTAGCGGCAAGGAAAATGGCTCATGTTGTACGGAAGGGTTCGGGGAAGTTGAAAATACACAAACAGATCAGGTGGGGTTTAATTTTCGGCTCGATTTTGGTTTGGTTTGGTCAGTATGGCAATTTTCCTACCCACTGTTACTGCAGGGAGCGCTTTATTGCCAATGAGATGGCCAAAAACACAGGCGGAATGGTTGGGATAATCTGTTTAAAAAAACATAAAAATAGCATCACAGAAAGTGGTGCGATGGTGTTGGTGTTTATCCAGTGCGTTGCATATGTGCGTGCGTACACGCGTGGAGATTTAACGCATCAATTAATTTGCAATAGTTTATAGAGCTGCAATCGAAACACACTCAATATTGTACGTGCGGCTGCAGAATTGTGTGCGAGCAATTGAATACTAATTGAGATAGAAAGGATGAAACACAACAGAGAAAATATTATTTAAAAATGAACGAATGTTTGATTGAAGCAAGGTTAAAACATAACTTGACGTTGAATCACTCATTTAAACATGATAATGTCATTAATAAAAAAAAAAAAACAAATAAGTGTCATTGGTGGATCGTAACGAAGATAAAAGATTAATATCTACTACCCCGAAAAAACGCCTGCTCGGCGTAGCGTCACTGACAGGCCAAGAATTTTGATTGGCCTCACCAATCGGTCTCCATTCGTCTGGAGTTTTGCGTTCGATGGATTCGTATTTCGTATTTCGTAGTTCGTATTTTCGTGCTTTTCAAAAGCAAGGGGATTTATGAAGCCAGCAGCCCATCCGACGATTAGCAGACAATTTTCTACCGGTCACGGTTCGAAAACCATTATTTACCGGGCCACACCATTGGCAATCTCGAGGGCAAACGAGGTACAAACGCACTAAAAGTGCTCGAAAGTAATGGGGGGCCACCACCGAACGGCTTGACTCCATTATTTACGCCAATTAGCGTGAGTTCGGTTGCGGAAATTCGCGACCATTTTCAACCATGCTCCCTCCTGCCCTCACCACCTTAGGGGGGATTAAATTAATGGGTTTTTGAAATGGTTCACCGATGGTCTGTAAATTCAACCTCCCTGGTCACCCTGGATTGGCCGACACACCAACGATACAAACAATAAACTTCAGAGCAGGTGCCCGGTATGGTACCGGGATCAATTTTATTTCCGAATAAGAAAGTCAACCCTATCATCACCTATTGGGGTTCGTTCGTTTGATGGACATAGGACCGTATCACGTGCTGCTGCGCTGCCTGGATGCATTCAAATGCAGTTGCGCTGACATAGGGAACTCCACATCGGTGTGTGGTGAACAGTTGATTGATGCTGACATTGTAAAGAAACTGGAGAGGGACAGCAGGGACGTTTGTCACAAGGTCAGGGTCTCACGTTGGATCGGAATCATTTTTTTTTAAGCAGAGCACAGTTAAATAGTATTAAAACGTTAGCGGACAAAACCTATGCGAAATTAAAATACGTGTAACATTTTTACTACACTTGTGAACATTTTCCATATTTCAAATAATTGTCATGTATGTTTCGTTCATATTCATCAAATCTTTCTGGTTAAAAAAAAATTGAAATCGTTGAATATATGACAAATATTGATAAAAAAAATGAAAAAAACAACAACCTTCTCCAATATGTAATGAAGCAAAGTAACGCAACGAAGAACATTATTCTAACCAACCACCACAAAACAAACGCCCATCATGCATTGTGCAACCGAAGCGTTGTGAGGTTTCCTCGATCCTTCCCGCTGATAAAAGCGAAACAAATGCAAGGGCAATTTTGCAATTTGATAGCCACTTGAAGCCATTCATCGAAGTACATCATCTATGTCAAAGAGCAGTTGTTTGTCGTACGAAGAAAGCCAACCACTGGTGCACCGCCTCAGGGACTGTGGTGTATTATATTGAAATCACACGTCTCGCAAATTGGTGTTATATTACTGCTCGGTGCCGTTGTCGG
Organism: Anopheles melas; assembly: GCA_000473525.2. Taxonomy (NCBI): domain Eukaryota; kingdom Metazoa; phylum Arthropoda; class Insecta; order Diptera; family Culicidae; genus Anopheles; species Anopheles melas. The sequence goes on along the minus strand of AXCO02003981.1, from coordinate 13,067 downwards.
TCCAGACATGGGACGGACGAGGAGAACGAGAGAGATTTAAATGAATCCTTTTGAGCCTTAACTAAGCGTGCTATCCATACTACTTACACAGCACTGGAACTGAAACGCAATATCACTTACGACCAACGTGCCCCGTTTTAAGCGGCGTCTCTCTAACGACTGCATTGATGCAAATGCCGCACCTTTAATCGAGTGTACGAACACAAACGAAGTTCCGATTGTTTGTGTGCTCCCGATGATATCATCGGGTTGAAATGTAAAGCAGCTGCCACCTTACCGTTTCGCTTTGTCCCCCTGCTCTTGTATACAAGTCCGTCCACTAACACTAGCCTGTCAATGAAGCTCTGATTTATTTCCAATCGAATGGTTGTGCTTCGAGCGAGTAAATCAGTATTGCACCGCAATCGGCACACCCACCTACCTTCACGATCCGTGAGAGACACCTTCACCCTCCCCGCTCTGGCATTGGTTGATGAATATTAAAAATTTAAATTTCCATTACCAGGTCCAGCAGCAAACACCTTCGGGACGGGAGGTTCGCGGCCACAGGATGGTGCCCTCGGGTGTGACCGTAGACGAGCAGTGTGGGTGAGAAGAAAACCCTTCACCTTGCAGCGCCGTCTGCTGAGCTGTGAATCTGGTTAAGTCAAGTGCCGCTAGACATTGCTGTCAAGAGTGCATTCCTTCATCGATTCGAAGCGGGTAGCTGTAGCCGGGCCGGCGTCGATGACAGCAGTGTGACAGGATGCAGAAACATTAATTAAGGGCTTTGAATTTGAATTTCTTTCACTGCCACTGTAGTCGGACACTTTGGTGAAGGAGGAGAATGTTTACGATTGCAAGATGGAAATGATGAAGACGTTGAGCAATTATGCGAGGAAGTGTTAAGGAAAACGCAAAGTTTCTCTTCGTCAGAGTGAACATTGAAGACGGTTCTCAATGGTTGCGAGCCAAGCGCTAATTTAACTTTTAAGGTTTTAAGCTGTAAGAACTCGACTATTCAAAAAGTGAGGTCCATCATGTCATGTCTACACAGGCAAAACGAACATGCAGAAAGCAAAATTAGACACATTCTTGCTTGAAAAAGGCCATTTCATATTTATCGATGGATCTTGGATCGATAGACTGCTGTGTGATGTGTAGAGCTCGTGAAATGCATTTTTTAAGTCGTTCGCTGTTACAGCACGGCATCGTCCTAACGTTTATTATTGCATGAAACTAACCTGGATGGAAATACCGGTACTGAGAAATTACTGTGATCAACCAAATATTTTACTTACCTGCAACGAAAAAAAGAATAAAAATATTATTATTCATACCAGAATATTTCAATTTACAGTAAGAGATGATTTTTTACTACAAAGCAAACACGCACTGCATAATGTAATGTTCATTACATTTTTTCTACTTTAACTAAGTAACACAAAAACAAATAAAAACAACCGAGCAGCAACACATCTGACAGCAACGCAAGCTTCCGAGAGTGCACATAAATTGTCAGAGTTTCGCAATAAAACATAAGTGACTGGTCGTAAAGAAAATGAAACACCAATACCCTGCTGTGAAATGGAAGGACTTTGGTGCGATAGTAGAGGAAAAAAAACAGCACCAAACATAGACGCTCCTTTATGGCATATCACCCAATTGATCTCGTACAGTTGGCCTTCATGATATTTATTTCACCCCAGAATGTCACTAATGCCGTATTTGACGTAAGCGCAATTCCCAGCACAAAGAACTATGTTGGAACTGTGCGTGTGTGTTTATAAAGAATGCTACCAAATTGCAATATCTTCGTTGCTCTGCTGCTTTTTCTTTGCTACTTAATCTTAACCGGAAGTTTTGTTGCGTTTTGCTTCCCAATATCATCGATTTATATCCAGCGATAAACGGTTTAACGATTACGCGTCCTCTAGCATTGCCACTGCGGCGAAGTGGACCCGAAGAAGTGCCACACGCCACCATACAAACTGATCCGTGGTAAAAATTAATTGTCCTCAGTTTTACGATGAATATTCACGAGCCAGGAGAGGCTTATCACATTTCATTCGGGAAACCATTCAAGTTGTATTAGCGCGCGGGAACGGGGCACCAAATGTAACCGAATAGAATCTTGCACCCTCCAGAACAAGTAAGTAAGCTATACTCGTCGTCTTAATTTTCGATCAACTCAAGTGGTTTTGAATGAAGGCGTATGTTTCCTGTGATGAAAACGTTGGCTGTTATGCAACCCCATCCTGAGAGGTGAGTCTCATCCCGAGAAGCCGGGAGCGAAATCGAATCTGAAGTTTTTATCCGGCCGGAAACAAAACAACAGAAGAGGGTGAGACACATCCAACTTGCCTGCTGAAGCGTTGATAACAAACACAAACGCTTGCCTCGAGAGTTGAGTAGAATATTTCAATTATGTTGCTGTCGAAAAGTTTGCACGAGATGCCGCCGGAATATAGCGGATACCGGATAGCTGTCACCTGTTCCCCCGTCGGTGGCTGCTGTGCTGCAAGCAACTCCCTCGAATGAAACGATTGCCGCGAGCCGGATGGTGCACGAATGATTTCTGATTATTTCTTTGTCTGAAGCCGTTGCTACTCGCATCGCAAGAAAGTAAGCAAGAGCCCTCGGACTCCACTCGGACGAAAGTTCTTCACGGAATGGTCTTTTGTTCAAGGGCACTTGCAGCGAATTGGAATTATGATAAATGTACATCCGTCTCCAAGATGGGCGATGAGCCGGAAACGAAGATTCTCGCGTGCAAGGATCAAACCGGGCAAACTTACTCGCAGAGGGTGTGGAGGTGAGGAGCAGGCTGTGTACGGAAACTGCCCGCGGCTTGCCATTTCGGTTTGGAAGATTATGAGACAGCTCCTGAAACGCCAGTTCCTGGACAAAGGACGACACATTGGTGAAGTGTAATGCGGGAAAGGAAGCGGAAAACACGAAAACAAAGCGGAATTGGGGAAAAATTATCACTGACGGCTGATTGACTTGGAGGGCTCTTTCGAGTGTGAAATGTTTGTGTCTTGGCAGCAAACAAATGGTGCTTCGGTTTTGCCTGCGGACCCAACCGAGGTCCGATAGCAATGCAAATGATGATCGGAAATGATGAACTTTTTACCACGGCACCGGACTTTGATCGATGGTTGGTGAAGGAAATCGAACGTCATTATTAAATGTCACGGTACTAATAGGGCAGTTTCAATCATCTGAAGATAAGAATAGAGAAGATGTAACATATTGAGAGGCTTGAACCGGTCATTTCTTTTATAACTGTTTTTAGTTTAGTCCCGTAGTGCGGTCCCATGGTACTGTCGGCCACTCGTACGAATTAATAACATGATCGTCACGGGTTCAAGCCTCATTTGAACTGTCCCCGGTAGCAAGGAGTGACTATCCGGCTGCGTGGTACTAAGAAGTCTCAATTTGCCTGTATCGGCTGGCATAACCGCGTAGGTCGTTACGTCAAATAGAACAAGCAGATTAAACAGTTTAACCACATACGCACCAAATAAAATAAAAGATTAATTTGTACACCATTGTATACCTGTCTTTTTCAATCAAATTTTGCATATGCCAATAAATTACTGTCATTTGCAATAATTGCTCATAGGGTAATACAGAAAACCGTTTTAAGTAATTAATTCACTAATGTTTCGTCGATATGGCTTCCCAAAACTGAACAAATAAATTGATACTAATAAATAAATAATACAGAGGTTTGTTGTAAAAAACAGTTTAGGTTGAATAATGTATAAATTAATCAAAAATTTTATTGGTTATTTTTTTGGATTTTCAATATTCAGAAACATTCTAGCGTTTTTATTGAGTTAGAATATCACAAAAGAATGTCCAAGAAGCGTTGCTGTAATAATTCATCCATCCAGTCCTGTGTGTCGTACGGAAACATTATAATTAAGCACTGCATACATCCGCATCGACCCCGGACCAAGCAGCACGATCGTGTAACTTGGCGATGAAAACTTCATTTTATAACGCCGTTTCACGAAGAATTTCAACAAGCTATGCGAGTCTCCACGCCACCACCAGGTAGCTGACAAACGCGGATGAGCATAAATTAATACTTGAGCCGTCACATCCGTCCCCAAAGAGTGGCACTTTGGCGAGCGGGAAAACTTTACATCTTCTTACTGTACCTGTGTACGCGCCAGGCATGTTATTCTCATCAGTTTCCACGTTCCATCGGTACCACCTGCACATCGAACGAGCCCGGCCAACGGGTGTTGTGGTTGTGGAAGATTTTGCAAAACTTTCTTACTCTTCATTTATGATCCTTCGGGTTTCGGCCGACCCGTAGTGTGTGCTTCTTTCCCGAGTGTACTTGCTTTTACTAAGAGCATCGTTAGCAGCATTGGTAAATGCTGAGAGGGAGGGTAAAATTTTAATTTTATCATGTTTTATGTAAATTTTACAATGACACCATTTTTACACCATCCTGTGATGGTACGGAGCAGAAAAGGAAGATGAAAGTTTGCGATGCGAGTGGAGGTAGAAGATGAAAGCTTCCCTAGACGAATTGATCAGTTGTTATGAATTTTCTTTTGACAAAAAGGTCCTTCGAAAAGAAAATTAATTTCAAAATGTGTCACTTGCATTCCCAATTAGAAATACTAACCACAAGAGTCGCGTTAAGATTTAATATCTTTACCCGGCTTTAGTACTATGAAACCGTACGAACTACACAATTAATAAATATGATCTAATTTTCAATATCAAAATCATAACAACTTTTCATAAACCAAAATGAAACTTCGACAGCTAACCATCATTTTTTTATTTACCTTGTTATGTTATGTGTAAAACCCCCTCTCAAATCGTAATGCCTTCCTTTAATCAGAATGAACAATTCACCAACAGATTGACGCTAAGTTGTTACAGCATGCCTAACCTGAGCCAGCAGTAAATGCTCCACCATTCTTGGGAACGATTTACTGAGCCGATTACATACACCCAGCACGATGAACAGAGCTCCTGCGAGCGGGAATACAGATAAGATACCTCTGCCAGGAACAACACCCCCGAAAACACCATCCTCTGTGCACACATTTACAAGCTCTGCTAGGGAAAAAGCTTACCTCTTGCCGCCAGCTTTCTTCGGGAAGGAATCGCGGGGAATAATTAAATATCAGAACTTTATGAATTCGCACAAGTGTTGCTTGACGATGAGCCGCCGCGCGTCTTGTGTTTCCGAGAGAGCGTGCAAGATAGCGTTAATTGCAGGTTAAGTGAGCAACTGTAACATCCCCCCGACCGACGAACAACTCCCTGTTCGTAGCTTCAGGTCTCATTCGCATGGTCTCTGTAACTGTGTGCCACGCGCTGTAGGTGTAGGTTGTGCAAACGTAATTAAAATAATATGATCGTGTACATGAGTCGAAAACGATAACTGGTGGTGAAACTCGGAAATGTTGGTACGATTTGGCGAAAGGCGTTATTTGAGAAAAAGCTTCCCTTCTACGCCTCCGTTGGCCATCACTTCCTTGCCAACGCTTCCATAAGAAGTGCGGGTGAGCTAAGCTGAAGTTAATTAGGACAGGATTTGTCTACTCACCGGAATGATAAGATAATGTGAAACAAATTCCAAATAATGTCGATTTCCTACCGAAAGATGCGGGGTGAAAAGTTTCGAAAGTGCTCCTTAGGGAACGATTTTTCATTCTTCAATTTAAAGCGCTTTGGGAGTGGGAAGGATTAGTACCGTGTTTAAAGAGAGCAAGCGTGCTTTAAATTGCCTTTAAACTGAACTCTGTCGAATAACACCCGATCGAGCACAAAAATAAGCACTATACCTCGCTCGACTAGCGTGTATCGATTAGGCGAACCAAAACAACACAGAGAGTCGGTCCTCCCTGTAGCGGCGATTCGAACGCAAAAACGATCATTTGATTTGTTGCACAATATTGCACCATTTGCCCGAATGTCGTTGAGGTTGAAGCTGCATTGAGTGCAACAAAAGCCAATGTGTGTGTGTGTTTTACGGTGACTGATTCCAGACAAACAGTGCCGGTTGATGTGTTCGACATTCTTCGACCTTTTGGTCCAACAGCTTGCAGTGCAGTGTTGTGTTTCTGCATGCGTGCTGCCGACCGTATAGTAACAAGAAATGAAAGTCTTTAGTAACACACAACAATACATCCTTCTGCTTTGCTGTTCTGACCCTAGCGCGCCATCTTGCTCCGAAGATGGATCGAGCGGTGGGAGCATTTTGGCTTTTACTTCTGACTGCCAGTCAGCCCCCAAAGGGGATTTGTCTCCCTGGTTGCGATTTGCGGTCACAGGCTTCGAGCGTCGAATCGCTTACAAAAATCACCCATTCGTAAAGTTTGTTTGTTTATTGGGTTTCCATTTTCATCGAACACGGAGGTTCCCGGTAGATAGTTTCCCCGTTTCTGCAGGAAAGCATCTTACGTACAGACTGCTTACTGCACGAACAGACACACACAGAACTGTACCCCCGAGCTGTTGGAGGAGCTCAGTGTCGAATTTGTTTCCGTCTCGTCCGCTACTTCGTCGCTCGATCTATTGAAGCAGCGCTTCCGGGTGTCAATAACGGAAAAAGGAATCCTGGATTGTTATTTATTTGACATTTGTAAGGCATGGTAAAATGCATCCCGAAATTTATCCCACCCTTGTGTATGGTTGAGAGTTTTGTGGGATTCGTCTTTCCTTCTGTGTTATTCGATGCGTAATCGGATCTTTTGTCAATGAGATGTTTTGAGGACGGCCACCCGTAAAAGGTGTTAGTTTATTACTGTTTATTGTGCTGAGCGATTGGCCGAAGATTACATTTGGCTTCCGGGGGCGTTTGATCCGACGATTGATTGTTTCATCAATGATACTGTTATGATACTTATCGCGCATGATTGTTTTCCCGTTGTTGTTGACAATGCCATTGAGGATGAGAGTAACCATACAGAAAGGTAATTAGATGCAGTTGTAAGGCCCGTTATTGATGTTAGTTTTTTATTGTTTGTAAAACAAATCTACGATTCAATGAGCTGCAAAAATTATTTTTGTGCAACAGCAAAAAACGCAAATTATAACGAGAAATAAAACGTAAAGATAAGCGAGCAGGTTCACTGTGGTGAATGGCACAGCCATACAAAATTCAATGAAAACCTATTCGAATGGAAATGATAGGATTGAGGAAGGTTTTTTATCAGGATTGAAATAAATGTCAACCACATCATGGTGCAATAAATCAAACGCAACCGAGTCAGTGAACACTCTGTATACCATTTGTGCATGATTTTGTATCAAACAAACACACTTATAAAAACAAGCCTGTCGATAATAATGGTATGATTTTAATAAGCCAAACGAAATGCAGGGTACCTCCAGTTTCATAAATAACAATCAACAGTAAATACTGTTTGCGTCTACCATTAAAGAAAACATTTAAAATCAAATCAGAATTATCTCTTAATAGATGTGATTTACCGAAGACATTCGATTAGACTGAACGCACGCATGATCGACCGAGCAATATCCTTGGCACGACAGACACAGCCAAGGTGATCATTATCTTAAACATAATGATATTCCTTTCCGACGAGGGCATCTGTTCACCGGGAGCACCATGCTGCTGTAGAATTTGCTCAAAAGTCATAACATTCATGTGAAATTACCCAGATGAAAATGTTTCTTAGGTATCGTCCTTTTAGCCAATGTTGGACGTGAGGAACATTCTCTTCTCCCGAAGAGATACGGCGTACCGGATGTTATCGTCTTAGCAGCATACGTAATAATTTTCCACAGCATGTTGCTTGTAGTCTGTAGTTTATTGTTATGGCCATTGGAAATGGAGGTTCCGTCGCAACTGGGCAAGCAAAGAAGATGCAAACGTATCCTTCTCAACCGCATAAGCGAGCGGTGTTCGTACGGCTGCTTGAATTCTACAAAAAAAAAAAAAAAGAAAAAAAAACAAAGAAAACAAAAAAAACAAAGTGCAACAGAGCACAACAAAATCGACGCGTAAAAAGTGTGCGTGAGCGGAAAACCCTCCGTTCTCCTCGGCATTTGCGATGTCCTCTGCGTACCCGTCAGCGTTGCGCATGCTCCTGCTTTTCTTCGACCGATACACATAGGGAAGGGGAATACAAAATCTTCAACAACCGTGCTTCAGAACACCCGGCAGGGAAATGTTTTTAGATCTACGGTGAAGTGTTGTGTAGGGCGCTTCCGAGGCAGGAACTGATGGTACGATGAAAAATGCTTTCTCTCAGTACGACGTTCGACTTCACAAAGACAACCGTATCTTGTGCAACGTGAAACAACGCATGGCGGAAGGGTAAGAACCCTTCAGGTGAATATCCTTGAGTTCACGGATGTACGTGAACCGTGAAAACATGGGTGGGAGGGAGTTTGTGAGGTAGGAGCGATGCCGGAGGTTCACCGGGGAGAAGATTGATCGAAGCTTCATTCATAAGTTCGCCTAGAGAGCTCTCGGAGAGCGTGGCGTGGTTGTTGAATCGCTTCTGCTTCATTTTAAAACAGACTCATTACTCTCTTTCTCACACTCTTTCTCTCTCGCACACACACACTGTGAGAATTTTCCCGGCAAGGATAATTGTGAGATAAAACGTACTTGAAAGTGAGAGCACACCAAACTGTTTCCGCATTGTTTCGACCACCCAGGTGGAGCTTTGCAGTAGAGTACGTGTAGGCGTATACTCAGCGTAACACAACGTACACTCACGCGTCATTCTACCGGTATGGTTCGTTTTTCATGGTCACATGATAATGACACCGACGACACGTCGATGAATGTACGCTTGTGTTCGTGATGATTCTGGAATATCTATAAGGCTCCTTTCGCTACCAAAATAAACCACAAAAAATGATATTTTTGTCACTTCCACATGCCCGTTCATGCAGAAACATTAAAATAAAGTTTTCGGCTCGCTTCCGTACAACGTGTGCTGAATTTTGGTACCAAATGCCAGTTCACCATTACGCTTGAGCATCCTTTTAATACCAACGGCCTGTGTCTGGGACGCCACGGACGTGACGAACCGTTTTCCGTCTCAGTGGTACCACCCAGCCACGACTGGGTAGAAAAATTATGCAGACACTCTTTTTTTCGGCCATCCAACCCAAACACACTAGTTGAAAGTTTTACCGCAACGGCAGACAGTGCAACAACGATTTAACCGTAGCTCACATTATGCGGGAATGCGAGTGTCGCTGTCTTGTGGGCAGGACCAGTGCACTGTATCCTTTAAGGAAGCAACCGAATGTTACTAGGATTATCGGCAAAGGAAGCTATGCATGGCACGCGGAACGCGGAACGATAATGAGCCAGACGCCGGGGCAGTTTTTGCTACAGCGCTCTGCACCCGAGCGCGTGCTGCACTACATTCGGAAGGTCGTGAACGCCGCTCGAATGATGAAACACCCCCAAACGATACCCATGGGGACGGAAAAGTTTTTGGCGTGATTTTTATACCACTGTTTCGCTGGTTTATTTTTTTGTTCGCTCTTGAATTGAACACGGCGCTTGCTCTGCTTCTCTTGTGCCATCGTGGCAGCTCACACACGTCTACACGAAGTTTCTCATGGCCATCGACCCGACACCCGAGCGAGGTCGAGGAAATAATTTAATTCATTCGACTTTGAAATAATACGACATGGCCACAGTCGGTGGTTGGATAGCAAGGCGGGAGGGAAAAGGATTCCAAGTGAGAGAGTGGAGGTAATGCTAAAGTAGCCTCGCTTCAAACCCACTTCGTCGAGGGCAAGGCGAAGCTTAGCTGATGGTCATTAATGCAAAGAATTTATGCAAATGCTACTACGGGTCTCTGCATTTTGGCAAAATGGGAGCTTAAACGGCGACGGATGACAGAGTGCCAGAGGAAATGGAGAAAAAAAACTCGCTTTGGGAAAACTTTTACGTGCTCAAGCAAATGTTAAGGGATTTTATAAGCTTTCGTTAAAAATATCCGCACAGAACCTCAACTAAAAAAGGTAGTACCAGCATGTTTGTGGAAGTAGCAACTTTTGTAGACAATCCCAATTTAAAAAAAAATGATCCAACAAGACTAGGGGCAATGTAAAAGTGAGAGAAACAGCAAACAAACAGACGTATAAGTGAGTGTGAACAGTTTGTCGACCATATGCGAGCTCTATTAACCCAAATGTTTCTTTTGGTTTTTCATTTCGCCATTAAAAATGATAATAATTTCAACGGAAAACATAACTGAATTTTAACAATGTATAAATGCTCGTTGATTTGTTCATTTCCACAAATAGTGTTTTTGTGTGCGCACGTGAAAGAAAGACGACACAAAGCTTGGAAACTCTTTCCACCTTTACATCACATCGAGCTTCATTGAAAGCACACAACTTTACAGTAGCTGGATCGTGTGATAAGGCTCTATCTGCTTGTGAAGGTGAACTTTGCATTGGTGGGATTTTTATGTAATTTATGTGTGCGATGACGGTGGAAGGCTAAAAAGCGTACCAAGGGTTTAAACATTTTATGAGTTTCAATTAGGGACAAAAGGGTGCGAGAACAGCACTTTTAAGCTGATTAATTAACTGATAGCGGACCAAGTTTGTGGCGGTACCGGAATGTCCAGCTCGAACCGTTTCGGTTATTTTTGTCCCCAACTGCTCTTGGACACCCTTTGGTTTTACGTGGTACGTTGGTTGAAATATTTTTCCAACCACTAACACAAATAAAAAGGATACCAAACGAAAAGCTTGCTACGCGCTTTCTGTGGGTGTTGCGTGATTCGGCAGGTGACAAATTGAATTTAATCCTTCCCGGGTGAGCTGTTCGTCGCACAACCATCGACGACCACGAGCAGTAGAATTATTCTGTGTAAATGTTTTCAATGGTTGGACTCACTGCTGGGAATCCTGCAGTGTTTTTGGTGTCTAGCAGTGCGAAGATAAATATTTGTTTGCCTTGACCGTGGATTAACGGTGCGATCATGCTGGCCTTGATGGTTTATGGATTACGCTAACTAAATCCAAGAATGTTAATTTGATGAAATGCGAAAGTTATACCCTTATTTAGCGCATGTAATGAATAAGAAAGGTTTATGACGTATTCTTAGCAAAAATCTTTTGAGTATTAAATGTGGATGGGATTTTCTATTTCTAATCTAAAATACAAAGAATAATAACTGGGGCGGGACAGTCGCCCTGAGGAACAGTCGCCAACTCGCACGACTTAACATCATGTCCGTCGTAGGGTCATGGGTTCAAGGCGCATGTGTACAGACCGCTCGTAGCAAGGACTGATGATATGAAATGATGTTATGATGATATTAAAAAAGTCTTTAAAGCCTGTATAGCCGGCAAGACCGACCAGGTCATTACGCCAAATATAAGATGAATTATAAAATCCATTGGTTTTTAAATAGGGCTTACTTAAAATTCAGTGAATTTATTACTTTGTACACATTTTTATTACATAAAATAAGCAATAAAGGAACAAATAATATAGGATTCATGGGGTAAATCGAAAGATGTACCGGCAATTACAATGTCGAGTGGAAATGTTTCCTATCCGGACTATTATCACGTAGCAAAGAATAACTATCCACGTAGCAAGGAACAACACGTAGAAAGCCTGTAAAATCCGGCCAGGCCAAATAGGTCGTTATGCCGAAGAAAAAGAAATAACATAACTAGGACAATGGCTAAGTGTATTTTAGTTGGACTGCCAACTCTGCAACACAGACGGTTGTCGACAAGGAGTATATTATTACATAGGCGCTTGCGTGGCTCTATTGACGCCTCGTTAATTTTATAACAGTACAAACATTTTCCTCCTAGTATACATTTAAGGCCAAGGCCACTTTAAAGCAACAAATTTGGGTCAACTGACTTTGAAGGTAGCATTGCCCGGTTCGTCCAAACTTGACCAGAATGTTGTATGATTTATTTGGCTTCTTTTTGGTGTTATTTTTTATGGTTCTAGGTAATCAATTTTGTTCAGGTAAGTAAGAGATAAAAACATTTGATATTTGGGCAACATAAGATGCAATAACTTTAAGTGATAAATAAATAAATACAAAACAAAACAAATAAGTAAACACATAAGTAACAAATAATGAGAAAAATAGCACAATACTGAGCACACAGCTCATAAAAATATAATATAACACAAATTAATCATTTAAATAATTATTATGATTTTGTGTATGAAATAAACCAAAAAAAAACAAGAATTCATCAAATGTAACCAGAAACGTCAACGTTCAACAAATATTTGGAGCAATCGTAAACGTGCTAGCAATTTCATGAAAAATGCATACCTCTTAGCACATATTCAGCACCATCTTTTCTCAAGGGTTAAGTGCTCTCAGTATAATGCATGAAATCGCGCGATTACATAGATACCAAATCCCAGACAATGTGGACAGCCAAAAAAGTAATTTTCATGCATAGTGACCTTACGCTATACGTGCACAAACATCAATTTAGTGAATTGCTATTGAACGTACTGCACTATACGCGGGCTTCTAAAAGAAAGAATGATTCTGTGCTATTTGCAGAGGCATAGTCACACACTTTGCAAATCAGGAAAAAGAGATTTCCTAGAAATGCCGTTTGTCCAAATATTCACCAACTCCAGCGTACAAACTTAGATTAGTGTAAGTTACCTCCCTCCTGAATTCCCATATCCCGCTTCCGCGTCCGAACATCCACCCCACTCCCACCGTTTTATTGAATCTGTTTTAAAACACAGCAACTTTTATGCCTTTTTATTCGCGCTTTTGCAGAACAGCGGCGGCCCAGCTTCCGTCCGTCGTAAATCATTGCATATTGTTTGAAGAACGATCGACACGGTTCACTTTTCCCGAGAAAAACGACACGAAAAACAGGCAGAGAAACGTGCCCATCTTTTCGCTCCATGCCGTCCGTGAAAACAAAATCAAACCATAACCGTTACGTTGAAAACAGCAGTCAACAAAAAAAAAGCGGAAAGGAAAAGCGCCCGAAATGCTAAACAAACTTTGAAGGTTTTCGCTCTCCGTAGGGATTTTTGCCTTTGCCTTGTAGAACCGGGAGGTTGGCTTTTGTTTTTCCGGGTGGTG
>AXCO02003980.1:0-21912 GCA_000473525.2 Anopheles melas | reverse complement strand
ACACCTAGACGGGAATGGGCGTTTCGATAAAAAAGAGCTTGAGAAACGTTTAAATTAGTAACTATAAACATAAAACCGTAGAAAGAGGAGTTAAAAACACAAACAAAAAAAACAATAGTAGATAAAATGCCACATATGTCACAATATTTTACAGGCGCTAGCTCAAAATTTGATTGTTAAGGCAAGGGACATATTTCGATATTGTCTGAGATACGCCAACTTTACCACTATCTCACTGTGCTAACGCTCCGTGTTAGGGAATTCGCATATTCTCGTTCTCATTTCCCATTTCCACTCAGAGACACGGACACAGTATTGAATGGAGCTTTTCTAGCCGTTAGTGCCTACCGCTGCCACAACACCGCAGTGGAGGGGAGTTTTCTGTTTTTACAGCTCGGTAGTAGTTTCCGCATCGGATCGATCCAGATCGTTTAGGTAGGAGAAGGACAGCTGGTTGTAGTCGCGCTTGCCAAAGCTAACGTTTTCGTTCGTTGGGCTGATATGGTTCAGCTGCGGTTGCGACTGTAGGTCTCCGTTTTGGCTGCAAAGGTTTGAGATCGATTGTGTCGGTTAGAGTTTGTATATCAACTCAATGAAGGAGTGTTGGGAAAATTAATAAGAATTAATCACAAGAATTGCATTTTATAGTAGTGGGGGCGGTCCCATGGTACAGTCGTCAACGCGAACGACTCAATAACATGCCCGCCATGGGTTCAAATCTAGAATGGACCGTCCCCCCGTAGCAAGGATTGACTATCCGGTTGCGTGGTAATGAATTAAGTCTCGAAATCCTGTGTACAGGCCGGCATGTCCGCGTAGGACGTTACGCCAAATAGAAGGAATAGAAGTAGTTGGTTGCATTTTCCAGAAGAATCTTGAATATTGTATGAGTCATTAATATTTTGCGATTCAGATCTATTTGAAGAGTTATCAATATTCAACTATTGAGGATGACTGTGTTCGAATGAGTTACTGAACCTAACTGAAGCAGTGAGTTGAATTGATTTGATCAATTCAAGAGTTATTCGACAACCTGTGTAACTTTTTTGAATTAATGTTGAATTTAATGTCAGTGAGTGAGTGATTTAACTCTCCACACTTACGCGTAACTCACTCACAGCGAATGTAATCAGTTGTGAGTTAAATATCTCTTTCAAGAATTAAATATCCTTGAGTGCCTTTAGGCTTACTTAGTCGCTTACATGACTCCCAGAAAGTGTTAAAGTTTTAACTCGTTAATTTTACGTTCACTCACACATTGTGAGTCCTGATCACTACTTGAGAGAGTTAAAATCATTTTTAAATAATCAAAATCTAGGAAGTACGTCAACTTCTTCCAATAAGGTAAGAAATGTACCCTAAAGCTGGCTAGATCTTTGGAGGTTTATGGTCAATGTAAAAGAGAATCTTTGAAGATTCTCTGAGATCAGATTAGAAATCTCAGATTCAGATCCACAGAAATGAATTATCCACCATAGTGCAAAGTTAGCGCCCTTCAACTTACCGAATGTGAAACAGAGGATTCGTGATTGGCACATCGTTGTAGCGATTGTTGCGCCCCAGCGTGTTGGTCACTATCTCCGTCCCCGCGTAACCACCCACACCTGGGCCCCCGTTGTGCATTGGGTGGTGATGGTGGCCCTGGTTCAGGTTCACGTTGTTCGACCCGTGGTTGGCGTTGTTGTGGTGCGGTGCATGATTGATGTTCCGCTGGTTGCGACCGAGCGTGTTGAAGGTGTTGTTCTGGGCCATCGTTAAATTGTTTCGATTCAGCGTGTCCCCGTACCTGCAAGGAGGGTAGAATTCGTTTATGAGCAAAATTGGCCTACAGATCCCACTCTCTATCTCTCTCGTCTAGTCCGCTTTTTACCCGTTGATGTAGTTATTGCGCTCGGATTTGATGCGCCCGAGCGTGAGCGTGCCGGGCACTACCGGGCCCCCATTACCGCCGGAACCGAGCGGATTCAGATAGTTGTTGCGGTTCATCTCGAGCGTCCGGTTGAGCGTGTTCTGGCGGTTGTTAATGTTGAGATTGTTGTTGTTCTTCGTGTTGTTGTTATTGTTGCGCTGCAGCGTGCCAACAACAGCGGTCGTTGCGTCGGAATTTGTAGGACTGTGCTGACCTGTTTTGGATGGACAAGGGAGTGCAAGAAGAGAGCGACAAGTGTTAAAAGCTTTCGTTCGTTTTTGGGCATTCCACTTCGGACTGACCATTTTCCTTGTGCGTAATGTAGCTAACGTTGTCGAGGCTAAAGGCATGGTTTTTCGCACTAAAGTCTAGCTGCAGATCGTCACCTTCGTCGGCGAGCGGCACGGCCATCGCCAGCACCTGCGTTTCGTACTCCTTTAGGCTGGTCGGATTGTCCGACGGGGGCTGCTGCTGGGAGTTAATCATGACCGGATCGTAGCGTACGGGGCTAGTAGCGGGGGCAGTATACTGGCGCATTCTTTGCTTAAAGTTTTTGTATCTACGGGAAAGCGTGATATGAGAAAGCAGGAAATTATTTAGCAGGATTCTATCAGGCATGGAGAAGAAGGAGCCTAGCAACACGCTCGCCACACTTACTTGGACCAGGAGATGCAAATGTACACGATACCGATGGAACCAAGGATGAGAATAACGATCGCGACGGCAATCAGCGCGAACGGGAACACGTCCTCGTTGCCCACGATAGTCGCCTTGATCTTCTGTATCGGCAGCTTCGGCTCGATCGGCCCGAAGATACCCTGGGCCGTCGCTCGCGCAATGCTGGACGCTTCGAAGTTGATCTGCGACAGGACGGCGGGCGCAAAGATGCGCTTCGCGATAGTGCTAGAGTTGCGCTCGAGAATGCGTTCCGTTTGCGGATCAACGGCATAGAACCTGTGTGGAAGTGGAATGAAGAAAAAAATAGGTTATTTTGAAAATCGCATGATCGTTCCACGCCATCCCGTTCCCGTACATACCATACATCCGTCGCTCCGGCCACCTCCTCGGCGGTGCCGTTTTCATTCAGCACCTTCCGCACCGCGAACCGCTCAATGCCCGTGATCAAACCGTCCGTCTTCTCGTGCAGCAGCTCCTCGAGGTTGCGCGCGTGCCGCCGCATATCCTTCGGGTTCGAGTCGAGAAAGACAAGCGCCATCCGGTTGATGTCGGCGATCAGGTTCACCACGACGCGGGCCCGGGCCCGGTGCACGATCGCACCGGCCGTCGCGTTGCCATTGTTGTCGCGCGCCTCCACCAAAAACACGAGCGGCGTCTGGCGCACCTGCTGCAGCGGTTTCTGCGTCTTCAGCATGCCGGTGTCTTCGCTCACCGTGAAGTACGTGCTCGGTGCGTCCTCGGGCGCGATCTCGTTCGCCTGCCCGTCCACATCGAGCAGCGCGTACTTGAGCTGCCCGTACGGTCCCATGTCCCGGTCGGTTGCCTTCACCTGCAGCACCGGCGTATCGATGTCCGCGTCCGCACCGATCACCGCGTAGTACGTGTCGTTCCGGGCGCTCTGCTGGTACGTCCGCGGGATCACAAACTGCGGCACGTTGTCGTTTTCGTCCTGCACGATCACCTTCACGGTGGCGGCATTCCTGTGCTGATTGACAAAGTACTTGCTGGACGCTAGCCGCACCTCGAGCTGGTGGCTGGTGGCCGTCTCGTAGTCGAGCGGTGCCGCCAGGGCCAGCGCGCAGGCATGGTCCTCGATCGTGACGCGGAACAGCCGCCGGACCGTATCATCGCCCGCCAGCTCGCAACTAAAGCCGCCGTTGTGTTTGGTCGCCTTCTTCGAGTTGATGATTTGGATCAGCTTGATCGTTGCGTTGACCCCGGTCGATTCGGGCACGCTCGTCGTGTAGCTGTCGTCGCTGAACGCAAGCCCCTGCACCTCGAGGTTGACGATGCCACCGCTCTCTAGGCGCGATTCGGCCGAATCCCCGTTCGGGTTGGCCGGTATGTGGCCCACGTAGACGGGCAGGGTCGAGACGCTGCTCAGCTGCGGCTCGCCCATATCGAACGCCCGCACATCGATCAGATACTCGCTGTCCTCCTCCTTGCCGAGATCGTCCCGAATGCGCACGATGCCGGAGTCGGCATCGACCTGGAAGTACTTGAGCGCTTTGCCCCGCCCGACCAGCTCGTACCGCACAACGTTCCCGGGCGACGACCCATCCCCGTCGACCGCCGGCATCGAACCGACGATCGCCCCAATCGGCAGATTGTCATTGATGCTGACCGGCTCCGGGATCGACACAAACACCGGCGGTATATCGTTCCGGTCCTCCACCTCCACCAGTACGCGAATGTAATCGCCCGCCCCGGTACCATTGTTCTCCAGCGTGCCCACCAGCAGCTCGTGCATTTTGTCCTTCTCGTAGTCCAGCCCCCGGATCGTCTTGATCTGGCCCGTGCGCGCGTCCACCTTGAACAGATCGCCCGGCCCGCGCCTCAGCGTGTACGTAATTTCGGGCTTCGTGTCCGGATCGAACGCGCGCACCGTCGTCACCGTCATGTCCGGCACGTTTTCCGGCACCTTAATCTCCACCGTCGACTCCATAAACCGGGGCACCTCGTCCGCCACATCGCGCACCTTCACCGTGACGCTGGCCGTGCCGAGCCGCGGTTCCGGCGCCCCATCCTTTGCCGTCACCACGAACCGGTACTCCTTCTGCTTCTCGTAATCCAGCGCCACCTTCGTGCGCACCTCGCCCGTCCGCGAATCGATCCGGAACGGTATGTCCGACGGGACCGTGTACGTAATCTCCGCGTTCATGCCCTCGTCCGCATCGGTCGCGCGCACCGTCCCGATCGATACATTCTCCCGCCCCTCGTCCACCGCGAACACGTACGGCAGCTGGCGCTCGTCAAACTCCGGATTCTTGTCGTTGATGTCCGTCACCTTGATGTTGACGGTGGCACTGCTCGCCAACCCACCGTTGTCCTCGGCCCGCACGATCAGCTGGTAGCGGGTCAGATCCTCCCGATCGAGCTTGCGGATCACGCTGATCACGCCACTGTCCTTGCCGATCGAGAACTGGCGCAGATCGTTCCCGGTCGTGATCGCATAGCTGACGGGGTCATTTTCCGGATCTTCCGCCTTCAGCACGATCACGGTGGAGTTGATTTCCGCTCCCTCGCTTACCTGCACCTCGTACACGGGACGGGCGAAGCGGGGCGGTTTCGTGTTCGGCCCGGGCGTGATCGTCACCTCGACGATCGCCTGCGACGAAAGCCCGCCGACGTCCGACGCCTGCACCGTGATGCTGTACTGTTCGCCCGCGTTCAGCCGGGTGCGCGTTTCGATTTCGCCCGTCGCCGGATCGATGCCGAACTTGCTCGCCCCATTGTTCGACACGTGGAAGATCGAGTACGTGATGGCGGCATTCTCGGCCGCATCGTTATCGGTGGCGTGTACCTGCGTCACCAGCCGGCGGCCATCCCCAGCCATCAGCGTTACCGGCGCGACCATCGCCAGCCTCGGTGCGTTATCGTTCACGTCGCGCAGATGGACGGTCAGGCTCATGGGAGCGCTGGCCGCATTGCCGCTCGCTTCGCGGGCCACCACCTGGAACAGGTACTTGCCCGGGCTGGGCGGATCGCGGTCCAGCCCTTCCTCGTTCACGCGCAGCACGCCCTCCTTCGACACGGTGAAGGACGGTGTCGTTACCTCGTAGATGTACTCCATGCCCTCACCGTCCGGCCCCAGGTCCTGATCGGTGGTGGACAGCTTGATCGGGCTACCTTGCGCATCCATCACGACCGTCCCGATGGGGGAGTTTTCATCCACAAAGCCCTCCGTCGCGGTAATGCTTATCATCGGTGGGTACGCATCGACCGGCTTCACGTGTATCGACAGCTTCGCCGTCGTAAAGCGCTTCATATCGGAGACCTCTTCCGCCTTCACGACGATGTCGAACTTTTTCGCCGTCACCGAACCGTCCACCAGCTTCGTCTGCTTGAGCACGCCCGTTTGCGGATCGATCTCGAAGTAGTCGCCATAGTTGCCGGGTATGCCGCTCAGGAAGCTGTACCGGATCGGGGCACTGATCGTGTCGAGATCGACCGCCTGGATGCGCTCGGGCGTTACCGTCAGCACACCCTGCAGCGTACCGGCCGGCACGGACGCACTGTACTCCGGGTTGAGGCAGGCACCATCGAGCAGGACGCAACCGCGATAGATGAACGAGGGATCTTGGTCGTCCGAGTCGGCAATGTCGATCGTTAGCGTCGTGGTCGCGGACAGCCGCTCGGAAGCGTTGCGAGAACGATCCTGGAAGGAGAAGGGAAGGGAAAAGAAAATGGTTTAACGTTGAGTAGGTTGAAGCAACGCAGTCATCTGAAAAGTAGTGCGCTAGCTTCTGCGGAGCAATTTAATTGTAACTGTTTTTGGCAATATTAGTTACTTTCCAACGAATACAGTGAAATTGAGACCCTGGAACCTCCCGCGGAGTTCGTTGCTTTAACTGCCTCCCCGAATGGTACGCGATTCCTTTCACCTGCTTACGCTAGTAACCGGTACGCCTGGTTGCCGTCAATCGGGCCTAGCCAGTGACACAGAAGTCAATCGATCGATACAGCGGCGAGAAGAGCGGCACAGTCATAAATGAAGTGCAGCAATAAGGATCGGTTTAAGGTTTGTGTTAATTGATACTTAAACCACTGCGGAATGGAGAGATTGGCGACAACTGTTGCCGCAGTTACCGATGCTTTAACGATCCCGCTCCATGCCTTGTTCGTTGCTGAGGCTACTTAACAGGTAACTAGAGCCTAGAGGAATCTTGAGCTGGTTGCTTGTGCTTGAAGGCTACGCGTTTGTGAAGGGGTACGGGGTGGGTCAATTTTATTGACACTATTAAATGTATTATTTTTATTCAAGTAAGCTAGCCTGATCAGTAAGACAGAATCATTGAATTGACATCATTAGTGCAATAATTCCCTTAATTCAATAATACAAAAGCTGAAGAATAGGATTGTAGTAACGAATTGCAATGTTTGTACAATTATGATACCATTATGAGGATTGTTTCTCGTTCGTTGATCTTTCAATTCGAATTAGACATCTTCATGCAAGGGATTCCACAGCGATCGTAGGCTTATCGGCTTAGTATGGTACGTATGACAGCACTGTAACATTACACTGTAAGGGAAACAGGAATCCATACAGCTTAACCGGCAAACGTTGAACTTGGGCGGGTTGTATTCTTTCCTCCCCTCCATGTTGTTTGGTGTCAGTGCTCGCGTCAAACCTTTGTGCCAATCATCCTTCGTGTTGTGTATTTCTTTCCCCTTTATGTGGGATCAATAACAACATTCTGCCAGGCCAGCCAGACAGCCAATGTAGTAATAATCAATGGCATCTTTTGTGCGAAGGATTGAAATGGTCGCTGCGCAAACTGCTAGTAACATGCTCTAATCTCTCTCATCGTTTGCCGGTGCGAGTGTGGCGCTGTTGTGATGCAGGCAAGAGTTTCATTTACCCCTGGAAGGAGTGTGTTGCCGCTCGTTGGGTTCGTTGTTGGTCGTGCAGCCAGCTCTTTTGATGGCGTCTTCGTCATCTTCGTGCTGCACACTGATTTCTGTCAGTTTGCGCCTAGCAAATCTAGTGCAATCATCGTTTGCATGATCCCCTTGTTATATTGAGGCTAGTTACGCTTTCTGCTTCGTGTGGAATTAAATAAAGATTCCACCGATCCACCACCCGAACCGTTCCCATCACTTGACCAAACAGGCTCTCGTTTGTTGCATTCAGCGTTCCTCTCCAGTTTGGAAGAAGGGAGACAGAATCGTTTAAAATTCTCACATTCCCCACTCCCATCCCAACAATGCATGTCCATTTTCATTCCTTCTTGCTTGATCGCGTCCTGAGGTGCCATCGCAGGTTAATAAAACTCCCGCCAACGAGATGCAAATTGCCGCTGTGACGTGTGATGCACATTGCACAGGTTCGAGATCGCTCATCCCCTTGGAGGGGCTTTTTTTTACGCTGCTTGCGGTCAATCATGCGGTTCATTGGCACCTCCTGGTTGGCCTGGACGTAACATGCACGCACATGTACAGCCCTATCACGGCAGTAGGGCTGTGTAATCACGCGCGGCTCTGCCACCTCGTGCTCATTTGTCAAGCTTCGGTAAATTGAATGTAATTGCCATCGCCAGCGCGAGCTGACGACGCTGCTGGCCAGAGCGGTAGGCTCATTAATCATCACTCCCTTTTCGGCAGCGGGAGTGGACAGAACACAAAGGGCTTACCAGAGCGTATACACCGCTACCTCTGCCTCCTGTGCCTTGAGTACCGATTTGTAAGTTGTAAGTTGCGGTAGCACAACACAGTAGTTTTGTGTTTTTTAATTTAAAAACACTTACAAGAAAACTGAAAAATAATGAAACCACGGTTGCACTCGGACGCACAGTGAACGTAAACAATGGCCTGGGTTGGTGAAATTACACGACACCCCTACACGCCACACCGTGAGCAGAGCGTGATTTCAATGCACCGGAGGAAAGGAACACCACCGTTTCTTAAACGGTTTCTGTCAACGGCGCAGCAAACTGCGGCGTCAACGTATGCCACCCAACAAGGTGGACGAGTCGGTCGGTGTGCGTGTGTTAAGAAATGTCCTAAAAATCTCCAATTCCTCCTCCCCACGAAAGGTTTTTTTTGACCGTGTCTACGCTCGATTGTCGCTGGTCAGAGTTGAAGGTTTTATCCTTCAGGTTTTTCGGCTCGAATTAGCGCACCGTTGCGACTATTATTAATTATCACTACAAGCAAGCCTCGCGGTCGTGCTGTTTTTGTTGGCCGACAGAAAACAAAAGTGGTCAAACCAGGCATCGAAGACCGGGCAGGTTGTTTGCTTTTTGTGTCAAAATCTGGTCCGCCCGATTAAATTTATCGCCCCGCGCAAGGGTAGACTCCCGCTGTGAGATTGGCAGCACTGTGGGGGGAGTTGTTGTAGTGAGGTTTATTAAAGCCACCATCGATAGCAGTGCGATCGTAACCATAATTCGTTGTAGTCGGTTTTAATTGAATTTCAATAATTAAAATATTTTACAGTACATTACGAAAAACAAACTTTGAACCGGTGAAATTGAAATCTATAAAGAACCAAAGACTGCCAAGTGCAAGTTACTTTCCATAGCAGACACTGATCAATTGATCGCTTTCTATTTCCTCGCCTTCAATCACTCCATCCCGATTGCGTAGCATTGCTGGAGCCACCAAATTGAGAGTCCCCCCACAAACCCTACCTTAGAAGGTGTTCATTTTCCAATTAAATTTGCTTTCCTCGTAGGACTCCCGGGGCATACCAACACCGTGCGTCTGGGTGCGATACTGACCGGTGCCACTAATGTCAGCTTGGCATTAGTAGCCGGGTAGCTCGAAACCTCGAAGCCTACCGAAGTACAATACGGACAAAATAACTATCTTTAGCGCAATGCCAACGGCGTTCCGACCGGTATGAGCGCATGAGGACGACGCAATCGACGCCATCGTGTAATGTGGAGCCGCCACCAGCGGAACATATTTACTCCCTGTGTGTGTTTCGGGGAAGGTTTGAAAATTATAATAAATTGATCACGACTCGCAACCCCCTTTAACCAAAGTGGAAGTACTTTGCTCGAGCGGGGTAAAACTTTTTCCCGCCCGCAGCAGTACTGCTCTATCGGCAGCGCTCGTTACGGTGGTTGCTCATCGATCGAGACCTTCCAGCTTCCCCCTTGAGTGGCCAATCGAAAGCGAAAC
Source organism: Anopheles melas (assembly GCA_000473525.2). Taxonomy (NCBI): domain Eukaryota; kingdom Metazoa; phylum Arthropoda; class Insecta; order Diptera; family Culicidae; genus Anopheles; species Anopheles melas. The sequence goes on along the minus strand of AXCO02003980.1, from coordinate 12,194 downwards.
TATGCAGCGGCTTTCCATAACATCCTCCCCCTTCGATCCCTTAGCTGACTTATCACTTGCTTGCTGACGATCTTAGCTCGTTGGATTGCGTTGAATAGGCACGCTCGTCATCTACCTGAATTGTTGTGCCTTGTCATCAGCTGTGCTCTGTTCCGCAACGGGAACCCGGAACTTATGGCATTATTGCGAATGAAACAAAAACCAGGAGTGCAATGGCATCACAGCAGTGTCCTCCAACAAGTTTCTCGTTCCTCGAGCACCGTGCTCCTTCATGGACACTGGCCGAGAATGTAAGCAAGCGCTCCTAACATCCCGACAGGAACAAGTACGTGGCGGGTGACGCAATCAACTCCATTGGAGCATTGGTGGCAGACGGAGAAACAAAAAGCAACGACCAGCAGCAGCAATACAATACACTACCTACCACCGCGAATTAAGATCACTATCTTTATTATCTTCTCGCTCCGTCATTTAGGTCTGCAAGTTGGCACCTCTTGCTGCCGCTCCACAGTTCCGTCCCGTCGGTAGTGTGCTAACGTGACTTGTTAATTCTTTTCACCTGCTTCTTCCTGGTTGTCCTTTTTTTTTTTGGCGTCTGACATTGAGTCACTTTGGTCAAAGACTACACTATAATAGTGCCCCCATATTTATGTACGCTGCAGGTTGTATCCCGCTTTGTGCGAAACAGTTCATACTTTAGTGTTGCTGCTACTTGCGGCAACTACCATTAGGTAAGAGCGAACTTTTCAATGCCAAAGTCCCCCCATGCCATTAAATGGGATGGGCAAAGTTGGTTGCCATTTGTAGGCGGCTGTGTGTGAGGTATTATGTGTGTTTTACAACACACTTTTACGGTAAACGGAAATTCATAAAGCTATTAGACTGAGGCGGTACAAAAAACAACACTAAACGCTAATTGAATTTTCTGTTTTTTTGTTGGGTTCTCTCGAGAAATGAACCCGTTTTTTTGCTTTTGCATCTTTGCGCTCTTGATGGCGTGATAATTTTATTACATTATTATAGTTTATTGCTGTTTGCCATTTGACGCTGATTGCCCAGTGTTGCGGTAAAGGTGAGAAGATATGGCTTCGCCAGCTTTAAAGCGTTGCACGATTATAATATTTGAGATAAGCGGATAACATATGGATCAAAGACAAGACAACGCAACTAACAAAGATATGGGCTCACAGAAGAACACATTCAAGGTTGATTTGTTTTGTTTATTAAAAAAAAACATCTGATGGAAGTAGAGTAGAGGAAGAAAACTTAATAAACGCTGTAAGTGAAGAATAACAAAAAGAAATCGTAAAGATGTAGATATTCACCAGGTCACAATTAGCCGTTAGAAACTACAACCAAACATCCGAGTAAAGGGTGCAGTGTGTGTGTGTTCTAATTTCTAATGCACGAGTCTGGTACAGTGCAGCGCTCAGGTCAAACTTGGTAGCGAAAAACTGCACATCGAACTGCATCGCAATCGAGGTCATGGAATGTGCATCAGATACCGTCTCATGCTCGCCGTGGTCCCTAAAAACCCCTCCGATCGGCCTCGCATGCGGTTAGAGCAAAACAAACAAATGACGTCGAACAGCCCCGCTTGTGGTGGTTGTGGTTCATTATGCCACCTGATTTTCGTCCGCTTCCAAAGCACACATCTCGCGGTGTGTGTGTTGCTTCGGTACATGTTATGCAAAAATGGAGCAGAAGAAGAAGAGTAAGCACAGGAGAGAGAGAGAAGAACCCGTCCTGTTCGGTTTGAGGGCAGATACCCATTCGCAGCTCAGTGCGCGGGTACGCGAAAAAAGGGCAAAAACAATTTACCCATTTCGTAGGCTAATTCCTAGCACCGGCAGTTAATCTGTTTCACCCTTATACGCCAAACCGTCGGCCCTTGCTGCCAGTAGTGCAGTGCATATGTGCAATGGGCGGTTTGGGAAGCCTTTGGCGAAGGCTGCGACACTCGACACGTGGCCCCCATCTCCATGATGGCTACCGTGTACTGTGGTTTTGCCTTCTGGACGCATTCCAACTGGCCAGGCAGCGCCGTGTGGTGTGCGCTTCTGATTCCGTTTTGTCCGCAGTGTTTATGCAAATAAAGGGGGGATAGGTAGGGTGGACTTAGTGTGAGGAGTGCAAAGCAAAGCATACATACTCGCCCTGCAGCGAATGTGTCGGGCCCGGTCATGTGTTGGATAAGGCGCAAGCCGAAAGAGGGGTTTACCGCGCAGTTGCGGGCTTGCCCCTTGCCAATCGCGCGGTCCATCCATGTTCCGAAAGGAGGCAAATCAGACGCGCAAGAGCGCCTTTTCTGGACACACACACCACCGGTATTTAGGTTAGGCGGGTGTGTTGCTGTGTGTGTTTCTCCCAATCACTACCATACACCGTTCGTACTATAGGGAGATGCATATGGAAATAGCAATTATTACATGAATGCAAACACAGTCACACACACGCATCATACAAGGCACGCGTGCACACGAACCCAATGGAGTGAAAGCACTCACTCACTTGGGCAGGATGATAATTAAATTGTCAACCGGAGGGACACCCATACACAGCCACACAGCCTTGGTTTCGAGCGAACGTGAAGCGCAGCCGCGATTGAACGTCAGCGGTGATCGGTGGCGGCTGTCCGTTGTGATTAGAAGAAGCCTAATAGCCGCTCCCCCTGTACACGACGACATCGCCCAGAGTCCATAAATCACGAACGATGGTGGCGGCTGCGGGCTGCACACCGTTCCGGTAGTGATTAGATGTCGTTAGGACTTTCACGCCTATACGCTTGTCAGGTGGTGGAGCGCAGCATAGCGCACAGTTCCAGGCGCCAACAAGCCACAGTCAGCAGGAGGTGTGTGTGTGTGAATTTATTAGCCCCTTTTCCTTTTCTTTGCAATCATCGGGTCTTTCGGTGCAAATTTGCACTGATCCCGATCGGTGGCGCTCACGGTGATCACGTACGGAGCGTTAGAAATTCACACTTGCCAGAAACGCTATAATTACGGAGAGTTTGAGCTGCCTGAGGGGGACTTTGCTTTCTCGGTTTTTGTTTTTTATGCTTTGCCCTCCCAGTCCCCTCTAAGGTTGTGTGCGGATTTTGGGGCGGCAGCAGCACTCTCCAGCACTGCCGCCGGGGGAAGTTGTTTTGCAAAGCCGGCTGCTGCCCGGGTGTCTGCGGCTAATATAGGGCGCTTTATCAACTGTATGCACTGTCGTCTTGGTGGGACTTGGTGTGGGAAACTGCTAACAGCACACACAAAAAAAAAAAAACATAGGCATGTAGAAAACGAACAGCCTAAATGTAGCTTATCGAGTTTAATAACTTGTAATTATTCCCCGTCGCGTGTTATACACGCGCCTCGCTTTGCAGTGATGCCCTACGGTGCTTGAAAGGATCGATATTCCGGGAAAGTAGGAGAGCATGCTACTGCTTGACGGAAGTGTTAATAGTCTTGGGGTGAAATTTTAAACCCTAACCTGCTGAACACCGTCCGGTGGAATATCATTTGGCGAGGGAACTTCTATTCTGTTTCGATGTAAATCGGCGCACGTGTTAAGAGCGTTGTGCTGTGAAGATTTATTCATCCCGCAAAACGCCAATTACAACAGCCCGGGGCCAGTTAGCGTAATGCTACAAATGAAGATATCGTCTTATTTAGTTGCTAGTGAAAAAACGGTGAAAGTGTGCTTTCAGGTAGCGTTTAATTTGCAAAGTGAGCTGAACGCGCGAACAAGCGACGAGCCCGCTTGTGTGCGCACCCGGTGAAGGATTTATTACGATTGTCATAACGAACACGCTAATAACGATCAATAGCTTTCGGCCTACGGGAACTAAAACGGTACCATGGCTCGGTCTCACTGCACGGAAATGCCGGGTTTCGGAAGCTTGATTAAATAGAGCGAAAATCGCTCAAGGTCTCGCGCAGCAGCTGCTGAGCAGCCGTCGGGCGCGGTAAAACACCGAACACCGAAAGCAAAAGCCCAAGAGTAGTGTAGTCCCACGCACTCAGTTGCACTGCACTTCTAGCCATCTGGCTGGCTGTGTTTGGCTATGGTTTGTTTTCTTAGCCAGTTGAGTTATTTTCTAATTTAAAGCTTATTCCTGTCGCACACATGTAGCACCACGGCTCTCTAGTGTTGGCAACTCATGCGAGGTGTGCATTCTCGAAGCAATGATGACGATGCACAGCGCTTGCCTGACACCTTTAATGCTTCACAGTATTAACCCAACAGCAGATGTCGGGAATAGCACTAGAATACATTTGTTTGCATCAAAACATGACACAGCGATCGGTTGGTTTGTCTGCTTGATGGTGGGTTTGAGATCAACCGGGGGTAGATACTAATTGGAAGACACATTAATCCTCTCGAAGCTGTGTGTGAGTGTGTGTTTCTGGCGGGGGAGATCAGATCAAAATCAGATGGCACTGATTTATGATGGTTAGTAATTGGCCTTTAGCCTTGGAGGCTCTAGCACACACGCTTAGGTGTTGCTAATTATTGTCAGAAGTATCGTTAATCATCGATCAGGTGTTCAGGTGTTGTGTGCCGGGTTCAACCCCTGCATCAGCATTAGGCTGCCACTTGAAGGGCTTGAAAGTATGTAAGAAAGTTGTAAATTATGCTTCGCTTAACGTTAAATTAATTTAAACTTATTTGTAGTGTCTTTGTATCGGTTTACATCGCAGAGCAGAAAAGTTTACGACCGTGCCCGGAGCAGTTCACCGTGCTCCGTTTAAACCTACCTAATCGCACCGAACCACCGTTTTTCCTTGATCGTGTGGCCGGGCATGGTCTACATTTAAGGGTTTTTTTTTGTACTAGTGCGCGCACTGTACACTTTAATTGCTGCCGAGCTGACCTAGCTCGGCTCCGATTCACCGTTGTGTCGTCCCGTTTGCGGAGATGGAAAACACAGCCCTTTCTCTTGCACGACGAACTAGCGACCTCCCCTCCCAAAACAACTCCCACCATTACAGGCGCGGAGCGTCCCATGCGTTCATTTGTTCTTGATACAGTTTCCCCCAGCCTGGTTGATGGAAAATGGCACGAGCCGACCGAGGCCTATTTCTGCCTCAAAACACTGTTGTGCAAACGCAGATCGATCGATCGTTTATCGGTTACAGGGGAAAAGGGTTGCGTCTGTACATACACACACACACAGGTACGGTTGGTAATGATTGAACCGATCGAGGAGAGGCAAACAAAAAAACAAAATGCGGCCAGCAACAAAGCCAAAGGCGTGCGCTGCATCACTCGCAAGAGCGCTCTGTGTGTGCGCTAGACTAGATTAAGCCACTTCTTCCCCCAGACCCAGATGAGGGCACGCGGTGAGGGTGGAAAAAAGCAACAAAATGCACGAAACGCAGATTCTAATCTTCGATAAGCACCCTTTTACCCCGGACGATGTGTGAGTGAAGAAGGCATTTTGAACCGTCCGCTTTGAGGGCGAGAGCGTCGTAGCAAGTAACGTTACATGTTGGAAGAGTTCAAGCCCTGTTTTCTTCCTACCATGGGTTTGTGATTGTTTTTGCTTTGTTCCGCACTTTTTTCCCATCCTCCCCGGAACCCTCTGAACTGAGGAACTGTTTTAGTATCAAGCGCAGATTAAACCGGGACACGCGGTAAGCGCGGAATAGAATGGAATGGCTGACTGCTGGAAATGAAGCAAATTAGATCACTTCCGATTGGAGCCGATGGGGTTAATTGGAGTACATCGATCGGTTTCACCCCTTTCGGTTCCCGAGCCAGCCAGCCAGAATACGGACAGATCCAACATTAATCTTTTCAGGTTCAGCGAGAGCACTAGATAAAAAAATAAAACCTAAAGTGCAGCCCGGCAAAGGAAGTGCGCGAAAAGCATGATGGATGGACGGTCTGGATGGGAACGTTGATCCGATCGAACACATCGAAGCAGAGGGGAAATAGCAGGAGGGTCGATCGATCTAGGTATAGAGCGGTGACTGCATTAGTATTGGATCACTCTTTTCGCACGTTCGGCTCGTTTGCCGGCCGGTCTGGATCAAACGAAGCCCCGCTCGTGGGGAAATAAAAAACCTGTCCTCCAGCTGCCCGGGTATGTGCCGACATACACGCAAAAATGATGAATAAGCTATTATTAAGTGATTAAATAATGCGATCGAATGGCATGGCTACAAAACCAATGGCCGGGGTGAGGTGGGAATGGTTTAGTGTTTGAAGTCTAGCCGCGCGAAAGCGCGCGAGATCACCCCGGGAGAGACAGGTGGCCTCACTGTGGCGATAGTTGCAACGTTTGCCTTCATCCTGGCTTTTCGCACCATCGCGCAGCGTCCACTGTGTAAGTTCCGCGCTGGCATGCTGGTCTGCCGATCTTGCGGACAGCAGCAGCAGGGAGGGTTTGAAGCCCGCGAGTGAAAAACTTTCACTAATCCCGCCGAGTCATGTCGCGTGAGTGCAAATTATTTACGCGCGCCCGGCCCGGCTCCGGAGATGACATCGAGAGTGTTGCCCTTTTGGGGGCCCGGGCATTCCGCATTCCGCGATCCCGTGGTAGCATGTGCTACGGTGGCCGCTAAGCGAGCGGGTGGTGTTCTCTCCCATTTTGCGGATGAGTGCCGGAGTGGAGCGTGTGTAAAGTTCAACAGCATTTCGAGTTTGTGTGTGCAACGCCTTACCAAGAGATGACCGTCAGAAAGGACACGGAAAAGCGCATACTCTCATACACACATACGTAAAGAGTAAAGCTGCTGGAGGGCATACACACGAACACACACACACACACGGACACATCTAGAATTAAGCTTGATGTCGTAAATCTTTCCCATAAATCAGCACCGTCACTAGGGTACGGCGTTTTATCGCTTTTGTCATGCCCGGGAAGGAGGGTGTTGGTGGTGCATGCTGAGGCCCGTCCAGTGTCGACGGTTGCGAATCATCACCCGCGCCCGGGGGCTGTGATTGTGAGCTGGCCGCGCAAGTGCAAGTTATGGCACAGTCGTCCTGCAGGCATGGCGAGATCCCATTTCCCAGGGCGTGTTGATAAGTTTGTCCGATAGGATATCTTCATTGTGCGATCGGGGAGCGATCACGACGTCGGTGGTGGATGACGGAGGTAATGGTGTAGCCACGGGGCAATCGTCACCATATCTCCAGGTTTGTGCTGCTGATCTCTCTCACTCTGTGTATCTTTTTGCCACCTATGTGATGACGGTTATAGACGCTGCGTGCCTTCAACCCGGGACACCAACCGGGCCGCAACAGCGACGGCGAGAGTGGTCGGTAGATGATGACTACGTGCAAATATGAGCGCATAATGGAACGCTTCTTGAATTAAGAGAGATGAGTTGAGCCTGCTTGGCTGGAGTGTCGTAAAGAATAATTTCTGGTGCGATGGTTTGCGAGAGGGCAACTGCTGCAACAGGAATGCTAATGTGGCGAAGGCATTCAACTTTTGCTTTCCAGCCGGACTGCCGGAGCCGAGCCGAGATACTGGAGCGATATTCTAACGCTAAGGTTTGGGGGCAAGATATGAGCGAAGAAGGCATTGTTTGCTCGCTAATGAGCATCGTCATAGGGGCACACGCATGCAGGAGCTGTCGTTGTGCAATGGCTTGTTAGCTCTTCTTGTTAGAGTGTAAAATCGGGCCTGTTGGGGTTGTACTCAAAGTTCATCTCAATTAGAATGAGTTTTTTCCTTCTATCCAAATGATAATCTTTTGCTACCGGCCAGGGGGTGACGAGCCGGTACAAAGCATTCTCTCCTTCAAAGAGCTCCTTCTGCAGCAACGAAACATCTGCAGTGCATTTCTGCAAGGCCTCACCCCCCCTCCCGCGATCTAATGTTGTGCGCCAAATTGCGCCATCCTCTTCCCGCGCTTGTGGTACAATGTGATCGTGAAATGTTAAAACTGTTGTACCGTGGTTCTGTGTGTAGTGTCGCTTTTTTTTGTCCTCTCCGTTTCATTTCTGTGTCGTACCGTTGTCGTTTTCCCATGCCGCAGTGCTATTCGATGATTGCTGTAAGCGAGAGGGAGAGCAGGAATGGAATTGGGGGGTTTTCCCCCGGTAATGATCATGTGAATTTATGCTGTTATTGATTTTGAAACCCGAGAAGAGTCCTCTGCTGAGAAGATGGAAAAAGGAAAGAGCTTAACTATCGGTTGGTGTGTGTGTGTGTTGGTGACGATGTGATGATGCGCCACCGCCGCCGTTGTTCAACAAGATGCAATGATGTGCATCGAATGCAATCGGCTGCGGCAGCTAACCTTTGCAACGCTCACGGGACTTTGTCAAGCAGATTTCATCACCATCACCGCCACGACCACAACCACCCGGATGCAGTGAAGATTTCACAAAAAATCGTGAATAATCCCACCAAACACACGGCCACGGGACACGGAAGGGGATGACAGGCCCCATGGCTGCACACACAGGTGCATTAGATGGCGCTGTTGGTGTTGGTGTATTAAGTAAGAGACATCGAGCTCCGACACGCATCATTAAAACAGCAACAGCCTGCTCTTTTATCGGGTTGTACACGTAAATGTATACTTCTGCACCGGGCACGACGTACCGAAAGATGTTGATAAACCCCCACAGCTCTCTCTCTCTCTCACTTGCAGCGTAAGGAGCTTTTCTGTTCGAAAATTAGAGCAAAACAAACAACAAACAACAAAACTAACGGTTGTACTTACAGCTTGCAGTATTAAGCACTACCGTAGACAGAGAGAGAGAGAGAGAGAGTAATCGCATTTGGCTGTTGTCGCGAATTGCACCGCCACAAGAGGATTTGTGTGCTGCGATTGGGCGGGGAATGGAGAGTTGGCACGGACACCTACGGGCGACACGCGACTCGGGATCGTGCAAATAGATTCATTCGCCCCGTTTGTTACGGTGGATGTGGGGATATTTAAATATGTTGCTGCACCGATCACTGTGATGCACACACACATACACTCACACGCAAACACGCAGCGCAAAAGCAAAAAGAACATGTCGCTCTCCCATGGCCAACGGGCACGAGCACCACACCACGGTGTTCCTTTTTGCGTAAGGCGGGGTTGACTTAAATGGAGCAAAACCAAATCATGCTCCATCGCCAAGAACTCGACCGATCGCTGGGATGAAGGAATCAGCAGGGGCAATAAAGGTAGTGGGAAGGGTGTGACCTACACCACCGATCCGTATCAGGTGCCGAACGGACACCGTAGTGGACGTTTTTTTTTATTTTCGAGCGGAAAAGTTAACATCCTGTCAACAGGAAGGTATTTACGGTGTGACATTTGCGCAGAGTCTCGTGTGTTTAAGCGCTTTTGGTGCCTTGGAGCGGCTGTTGAGGCAACTATTTAACGCCTTGGAAGAACCCAAGCGGACCAAGTACCTAGTAAGTACACATCTGTAACTAGCGCGTTGTACTGCTCGATTTATTTCCCGATCTTTCCGTTGCTTAAAGCGAGATCTTAATGGCAAGAGATCGCGTGGGATTTTTTTTGCTGATGTCTCTTAAAAACCAGCCAACCATTACGCGGACGCAGTAAAAAATAAGCTCAAATGTCGTGGCATACGCGAGCCGGTGGGTCGAGCCATTTAAATTCTGCTTAATCTGCCGCCGTTCGCGTGTAATCGGGGTGGAAATATAATTATGAAAGGCAAGCTGCAATCGTTAGGGCAGCTTGCGCGAGCACGCGCTTGCGATCGCTAACACGGTTTTCTATGTGTGTCTGAGGAAAAAAAAAACAACCCATTTAATGTCCCATAAAGCTTACACTTGGCAGAGAGGCATTTTTAGGTGCCGCTAGCTCAGTTTGCGGGGTAATCCGCCTTATTTCGTTCATATTTGCGCCCGTTTTCGTTCGAATCATCAGTGATGGGGTGGGCAGAGAGATCGCAGCGTTTAGATTAGAATGCGCGTTCGATCGCAGCCCAATAATAGACGCGTGTGCCGGCGAGGCATTAGGAGGTTCCAGCTCGTGTTGTCTGTGATTGCAGGCGACGGCGACAAACAGCCAAACCCGTCGAACACTTGTGCTGCCACCATCAGCGGCAGACAAGGTGTCGAAGGGTTGCAGCGATCTAGCAGGCATTGATCGTGTACCGCACAAGAGGAATAGCGGCATTTGACCGGGTGGGGAAATAGACACAATCGACCCCGGTGGTGGAAGTGCGCAAGAAAGCAATCAGAAAACGATAAAATCATGCTCCATTTTTTCTTGCTGTGGCTGTTGTGAGCCTGCCTGATGCCTCATTTGCATATAAATTTCGAACCTGTCGAGGGGGGGGGGGGATGCGAAAGAACGCGCAAGAGTTTTGTCCGACGATCTAAAAGACGCTGTATTAGTAATGGCAGTAGTAGTGGTAGAGGCAGGCTCGCACTACTAGCAGCAAGCCCGTTCAAACGGACAAATGGCGTTGAAGGTTAACTACCCCTACACGACGCCAGACCGGACGCCCAAAATTGGAAGTGGTTCAGGGTGCTGGTTGCGTTGGATTGACCGAGGGGTACCACCCGTACGCCTATGCCCTTTTCCGAGAACCAGAACTTGTCGCACGATACGCGATCGGCCCAAGAACTCTTAGCACCTTTCAAAGTGTGGGGCTGTGCTTTTTTTTGTTTTGCTTTTCTGCTGTCTGCTGGAACAGGGGACAGATGGTTGAGATGAAGAGATGACGAAGGGAAAGAGAGAGAGAGAGGGGGTTAGGTTCTAAACGCACAAAAGCATAAGGCATGTATAGAATAAGGCCAGGTTAGAAGGTTCAGACCTCCTGTAGGCACTTAATGGCGGACAGTATGGGCTTGTTAGTTCATTTACAATCCCAAGTCCCAGTCTTTTGAGGTTTGTCTACAGTGGAAGTATTTTTTTTTCGATACCTTGACATGATCGTGGGGGTTCGTCGCTTGTGTTCAAGTGATCACCCAACCCGGCTGGTTGTGAATTTAGCTCAAATCGGTTCCTCCGTACCATATCAGGTGTGACCGGTGTAAATTTTAACATTGCTATAAAGACACTAGTGGCTCGTGAAATGCATTTCATCCGTACTAAAATCATGAGTTCCTTGTACGCGTGAAACTGTATTGTATTTAAAGCTCGTTGCTTGCCAATAACTCAACGGTGTGATCTTGTGTACTTAAACACATTCCATCCCAAAAGCCTCTGCTGGCGCGTAAAGCACTTCGCCTTGGCAACGATTTTAATTATGCTATAAAAGTACCAGAAGTGTCAGAAAAATAACCTGTTCAACGCAACGTAGCAAAAATGTTGCCCCCGGGGCACTGCACTGCTTCCCTAAGCGGGCAGTGGCGATCGACGGCGTTCGAGATATACATTATGCAGCGCTCGTATGTCATTCCCTAGCTGCAAGAGTTCTGCCACAAACTGGTCGCTGCAACAATAGGGCGTTGCAAAGGCCTGGAAGCCAAAGCGAAACAACCTTGAGATTGGTTGTTTTTCCTTCATTCACGTCTCGTTAAGAATGCCTAGAATGGCCATATTCCTTACTCCCTACTTTAAATCCGTCAACAGCTTTCCGTTGGTGCAAAACAGGGGAAGAAATAAGAATAGAGCCAGAGAGGGAAAGGGTTGTTTCAATATAGCCGTGAGGAAAAAATAACTTCATGTGGAAGGTTGTTGTGCTGTCTTTTCATCAGTTCTCGGTGCCATAGGAGACGTTATTACACGATTCAATCACACGGGAAGGCAGTAAGGTGCGATCAGCACAGCGGCATGTAACAGCATGATATCCCTCCCTCCTCTCGCCTAAGGCATTCGGTGCATCACGGTTGATGGACAATATTTCACACCGAACCAACTCAACAGCACGGCCTTGGGATAGCTTGCCATAGGTATGTTAAGTTATTTTCTTTTCAATCAATAAACTTCTCACACATGTTCATTTTGTTATCATTTTAGACACCACACTGGACACTTGTTCGGTTGTTCGCTGGAGTAATAAACTCGAACAGCGATTGCCATTTGCAAGTACATTAACCCGCCAGCCTGTGGATCAATCACACGGGAAGGTATTTGTTCTTTTTTTTTTTGTGGAACACGAAAACAACAAAACACCATGTAATTTCACTGGATGGACGCCGGCAGCAGCAGTAGGGCATTAGTTGTGGTGTAAGTGACCGTGTGCCAAACGTCACCGTGAGCTGTGAATTACCGTCAGTGTCGGTGTGTGCATCGCCATTTCGTTGCGCAAGCGCAAGAGCGTAA
>KI920334.1:21639-34050 GCA_000473525.2 Anopheles melas | reverse complement strand
AGCCTAGATTATTTCAGCCTAAAAGCTAGAATTAGATTCGAGTTCGAAAAAATGGCAAAATCCCAAGGTTCAATAAAAAAGACCAGGTGGTTGAATCAGTATATGTAGACCAGGTAGAAGCAGGTCTCATTGCATGTTTTTAATAACCAAATTTGAACGTTATTTTTTGACAGGACGGATGAAAACTTCTTCTCGAACAGAGTATCTGGTGGCTTGACGAATACGCAAAACATTCTTAAAGTCTAATACATACACCTTGGTATAAGCCCACCTGTATATTATACCCACTTTCATAGCTGCTCGAAAGATACAAGATTCACTGCTGCTAGATACAATGCAAACAGCTGAAATTTCAGCCTACGGTCTTAAAACGGAAAGGGATTTCAGCCCAATAGCAAATAACTGCTTGACTAGCGTGATTTAGTGTATTACGCCTGAAAGTATGCAATTTTAATAGATCATTAGTTTTACGTAATTGTTTAGAAATATTTTTTTTATTATTATTCTTGGATAGCTTTAGTTGTTTTCTAGAGTTTGATAGGTTGCATTACTATTTACAAGATACTAGAACTTGCTACCACCGTTGGATTTTAAATGAATTATCGGAAAACATTTTTTATGCGTCGTTGAGGATACTTTTTAACTGAAAAAAATAGTAATTTCACTGAAAACCATGCATAAATGTAAAAAAGATGCAAAGATATAAGGTTCTCTGAGACAATCGGACAATCTTCACTCCTTAGTCCCTTAGCTTCCCAAAAGTTAACAATATGGAGTAGAATTGAAATAATTAAAGTTTTATCATTTTTGGTACATCCATACCAAATGAACCAGTTCCAAAAATTAACAAAATAGCTATGCTTAGCTTTGAATAATAATTTTAAGATAATTATCTTTTTGAATAAACACAAACGATGGGTATGCTAATCGATATTTGAAGACGGTATTCCAATACACAATTAAATCAAAACTATCCAGGAAGCCTTTAAGTTCCCAAATATCTAGTATAATGCATAAGTCAAATTAGGTATCCGATTTAAGATGAGCGTCATTGCAATCACTTCCTCAGCAAAAAAAAAACAAGACTCCAATAGACTTTACTTCCATACCGATCCTCTACAAATGCTCCTGTAAATCATCTTCCTCATCCTATCGAACCAAATGTTCTTTCCGATTCCAAACCAATCAAGCTAAGACTTCCCGTTCGGATGTGAATGATTTTACTGTCTTTTCATAAATCCATCGATCCATAAGCATCTTGCCCGAAGAGCTGCAGAGAAGATTACGATACAACGCTCTGGCCCAGCCAGTAGCGTACTCGAGCGGCCGACAGCATATGGTGCATGGTCGGAAGACATCCGGTGGAAGAAGAACCGAAAATGGTTCGGCACCAAAAATTACAAATCATCTTCAACACCCCAAAAAATTGCACCGGAACCGGAACAGATACAAACACACGCACAGAAACACAGTCAAAGGCATGTAAAGTTGGGGACTGATTGAAGCGCTTGCCTCATCAACCCTTCTGTGTCGGCAAGCGCCATCGAAAAGGAAGCTGCCGTTGAAGCGCACCCGGGTAAAGTTTTATCAGATCTTGGCTCCCATTTTCGGCATATGGCGCTTCTTGTGCGGTATGCAGAGCGTATGCGTTTGGCGCACGTATGCCGCGCTAGCGCGTAGATGGGTTGCGTCATGTTGAGGTGCCTGTTTTTTTTTTCGACATTCGGTGACAATTTCCAATTTGCATATCATACGCCATCCATCTTTTAAGGTTTTGGGGGCCTTGCGCTTTTGCCTCGCAACGGATAGAACAGGGCGGACATGCTTCTACGCGGGGTGGTCTTTTTTGTTGTATTTTTGGTAGTAGTTTGCTCGTTAAGAGCAGGTTCTTCCGGGTTTTTGGAGCTTATATTCGTGCTGCTCGCTGTTTCTGTCATATCTTGAATAAGTCGTTGAATTTGTGTTGCTAATTTAGAATAAATGATCGTCGGACGATAAGAAAATGAAGGTTTTAAAAGCAAATCGGTCACTATATTCATTACATTAATTATAGGCAATAAACTAAGTTTTTGTTCAACTCAAAGTTTTATCAAAAATATTCCGAAGAACATTGAAAAAACTATATTATTTTTGTCTAATTTGAATAATAAAGTAAAGAATATTTCGTCACTCAAAAATATGACATTCAAGCAACGCATAACAATCGTATTATGTAAACAGAAAATAATTAAGAGCTTTGGATTAACAATTTCAATAAATATTGTTTTGGTAAAATAATATAAATCGAAACCAAAGTAACATATCTCATATGCAGTTACATCGCCTTTTTTATCGAATTATTTCGCACATGCTCCAAAAATAAAGCTGTTTTAACTAAATTTAGCCCACATTGCTACAGTAGAGTGTAGCATTTCCTCGAATTTCGCGAACCAAATCCAGCCAAAAACACAAGAATGCACCACCACGCAGCAAAAGTGGCGCGTGATTTGCTGTCACGATCTTTGCTTCGCCAACATTTCCACCCAGCCGGCAACCACATCTGAAATGGAGATCTCGAGCCCCGGAAGCCAGATCCATCCGTTTCCGCGCGAAGTGTGCGCACGCGAGCGAGCGAGTGAGCAATGTGTAAATAAATTAACCCACCCGAATTGTATTTGCGAAATGTAATTTCCTATGCAGATGTTGTTGATGCGGGCGTGTTTTTCCGAGGTGCCACCACCGGAAGCACACCGCCGGGCGCGCGAACGGCATGGTGCTTGCAATTGCAGCACCTCACCCCTCCGCGGTAGGATGATAGCGATGGTTGCTCACTTCTTCGTCGGTCTAAAATTCTTCAGCCTCAAAAACACATCTCGCCAAGCAGTGCCACGCTGCCGACAAAACCGCACCCGAGCACCCGCGAGCGAATGTGAGTAAAGTGACTGCAAAGTTTTTTGATTTAGTTGTAAACAAAATTTGCGGCACCGAAGCCACCACTTCACTCGGTTTTCGCGCGATGCGAGGCGCCTGTTTTATCCCCCAGCGTTGTTCTCGCGCCTCACCGAGCGATGAGTTTTATTTAATTTATGCAAGCAAAATAACAAGGGAGGGTGGGTGAGAGGACGGGTAAGAAGATCGAAATAGAACAGGGTACGGGGTAGGCCTTTTCTGCAAGCAACCCAAGTGAAAAGCACTGAAAACGTTGAGTGTCTTTTATTTAACTTTTTAAATTCTATTCCACATCGACAGAAGCATGTGCGTTTGGCTGGTTCTTTTTGTATTTTTGCTGTTTTGAGTGAATAAATGGTAATTAAATACAAGGAAAAACAGCTCGATGCTGGATTTTTTCGGGCTTCGGAGCAAACCAGATCCTTAAATGGATGTTTGGCAAAGCGGCAAACAATAACAACATGGAAAGGGTTGGCTAAGTGTGAAAAAAAGTTGAGGTGTTTTTCTCACCTGGTGTATTGTAACTGTGGACAAACGAAGGAATTATCGATGGGATTAAGGCAAAAAGCAGTTTCATCCTTAAACACACTAGGTGACGAATTAAAATGCATTGGAAAAGTATTAAATTTGGGCAGCAAACTCTTCGCTGAAATGAAATTATTATCCTAAGGATTATAATTTAGGATAAAGATTACATACACAATACATTCGCATATCATCATATTAAGATTGAATGATTAATTTTATTGAAGTTTAAACTATGATGATTTGTATGAAGAATGCGTGTTTGAAAATAATTTTGGAAACAATTTGTTACCGTCATAGGCAAAGGCATACATTTTTCTTACATAAAAATCAAATATGATTCCTATTAATTGAAACGAAGGTATAAATAGTAGAAACATTCTTCTACAATAGGAAAACAAAACTGATGTTTCCCACGGATTTGGGAACTTTTCTTGACTTTTATGTTGAGTTGGTGAAATTGAGTAACTATTTTCCTCGTATGTTTCAATTAGTCGCAGGAGTTAAAACCTGTCCAAAACAAAATGAATGAACCTCCCCATTTCATCGCCAAAAACATATATATAACCAATGACTTTAACACAATGAAAGAAATTTGTAATTATTTAAGAAGAAATGAAAAAAAATGCTTGCAAAACCTTTGAACAAAATTAAGTAATAAAGAAAGAGTAAAGGATTTTGAAACCTAAGCAAAACAATGAAAGAAACTCGATTCGTTCTCAGGAAGAAAAGTACATCCCTCATTTGCATAAAACAAAAGATGAAAGCCAACCTACATATATACACACAAGGAGGATAAAGGGAAACAATCCGTATGCGATGTTGCGAAAGCCTACGGGTGTAAATCGTTTAAGAAGATTGATTGGATTTTGTGCGCAAAAGTGGATGCATATTAAAACATGATAAACCACTCCTTGTAAGACCAGTGCAAACCGATCCCTTGCCCCAAAGCATTAGAAAATATTGTCTTTTACGCTGAGAAACCCTCGCCCGGAAAAATGATAATCCACACAAGATGGGACAAGGTAATATGTTGCCCAGCCAGAACCTTGCGATAAAATCTGTCCCGAAGATGCATTGTAAATTCTGCATCAAATTTACACTCACCTGTACTGTACACTGCATTTGTATTGCCGGTGAAAGTGTGTACACTGTGTCACGCAGCCCTTGATGGGGCCTATGCTCGAACGTTACAACCTATAAATTCAATCGCTGTATAATATATGTACACACACACACACACACACACACACACACACACACACACACACACACACACACACACACACTCACACTTCGCTTTAGGCTAGTCGCTTGAAATGAATGCACTGCAATCTGATCTAATCTTTTTTATTCATGGTGCTCGTGTGCTTGGCTTTAACGCCTTCCGTTTGCGAAAGAATGCAGAAAGTCGAGAAGCGGTGCAGGGAGCGGACAATCTTAGCCCGGAGCAGTTTGATTCTTGCAACGCTTGTTTAATACTCAACTGTTTGCCTGTGTGCCGTCCGTCACGGCAAGCACACGGAGGCCGACTTCAGACTGTTCAAAGTCCTCGGCTGTACAGGACCTATTTCCCAAGGGAAATTTAAATATGTGTTTTGCATAAAAGTCTTGGTCACAGAAGTACCCAGGTACCACCCATGAACATAATTAAAATGCTGATACCATTAAAATTTAAATTGAACGCTAACGCGGCGAACGGGGTACAGGTTGCAAAGTTATCCTTTGGGAACGTCTGATGACGTGTGGTTAACTCATTTGCAGAAAAAAAAACGAACAGCTTCGCTCTGCAACGTGTAGCAAATCTAGGTGGATGAAGTGCACCACATCGCTAGCAGCAGTTGCACTTCGAGGCGCACAATGTCTTGGACTTACGTGTCTAGTTGACGTAAGTTTAGGACATATCGAGCCTTTGGAATCGTTGCCGGTTCAAAATAGCGGTTCAAAAATTAATGACAGTTTAAAGAAAACTACTTTTGAACACACAGCTGTCCAGGGACTTTGACGACACTAGCCAACATTGAATAGCCCTATGCGAATGGCTCGAGTCAACCGCACCGCTATCACGGTTAATATCCTGATTAGCCACCAAGGACCGCTCATTTATTACTTCCGCCCTCCGTTGCAGGATTTATGTACACGGCATACATTTTGAGGCGGTAAAGTTAAATTTAAACTTCCTTCATAACGATCCACACACTCGATAAGGATACGGCAACCATCGGGAAGATCGATGGATGCCCCGGTGGAAGTTTCACCCGTTCGTGGTAGTGCATCGACTTTGCTTAAACTTAAACCCGGAGCGAAAGCAAGCTTCCTTAGGTGCGAAAAGGCTTGCGGATAAAATTATCCGATGCGATGGTTTAGATCGGGTGGAGTTTTTCCCACCAGCGAACGGGGGAGGTGCAGCTGGTGCAGGATACGTTTTGAGAGTTAAGCAACATCCGGAGCGGCGACACGGTTGTAAAGGGAGCGTTGCGATACCCATCGGGGGTGTTAGTGGTGACTTGTTCTGCACCAAAACTTTCCCGTAGCCGGAAATTAATGGTCTCCATTTCGCTTCCCAGGAACTCCACCGTACCGGTGATTTCGATCTCGAGTCGAACGGGTAAGCTTGATTTGAATATTATGTGTGGAAATTATTATTGGAAGCATGGAAGAACGGCGATAGGGAGGAGCAGTAGTTTTGTTAATATCTTTGGGATTGAGTTTAAGGGGTATGCGATCAAATTTGGAATGCTGCAAGTCATCGGAGTTCGGGATGCTGGTAAGTAGTAAGCAGTTGAAGTGAACTAGTTTGATAAACTCTGTGTTAAATTTGTGTTATAAATAATGTAAAAATTACATTTCATAACAGTTATACGTCGCTGAAAGCTGAGCTTATGCTTATATTACTTAGTCTTCTTTGTGTGATTATTCTTGACAAATGTATTGTTTATCACAGTTTTCAATAGAGAGGTAACATATGTGAACCATTGTATCTAACGTGTATTTTGAATGAGGTCTTTAGGATCTAACACAAAATGGCTTGTAGGACGGGCAAATGATTGGTATTAAAATTTCATTTTTGCTTCTGTTATGTTTTTATCATTACTGCACAAAAAAAAAAACAGTTTGTTTTTTCTCATTACATATTTACATTCAAATTTTACTCAAGTAGTTTTAAGAGTTTGCAGTTTTGCCCACCGCAACTGTTATTTGTCGTCTTCGCACCATACAAATCTAGTTCGTACAGATGAGCTTCGATGGGAGGTCTAGGTAGAATATTATTGAATAATGTACGTATAATTAGACATGCCCAGCAGTTAAAAACCTCTTTTTACAGAATATATTGCTGACAAATCTTAAATTGAAACTGAAATTGCTGAAGATAGCCATAATTTCAATTCAAAGATCGATCATGGAAAACCAGGAGTATTTTAAAGATGTTTTGTACTGAGTTTAGTTGAAGTAGGAATAAAAACAGATGGTATGTTTACAACACCATGTACATTATATATTGTATATCAGCTGCTTTAAGAAATAGCCATTCAACAACAAACATTTGACTCATTAAATAACAGAAACTAGGCAAAAATCAATGCATAGTTTGCTGCATTGTTGGAATAATCCATCTTTCAAGTTTAGCTCTTCGAGTGCCTGAGAACTATATGAGGACTCTTATGAAGCAACACTTGACTCGAATTCACAATAAATACCTTTCAGTGATTAAGTGTGACAGCAGCAAACGAACTTCTCAGATCAAGCATACAGCAACGCATGTATAAACTATTTCCTACCAACTCGTTCAAACTCCAAGTGAAGAATCGTTCTACCAGCCACTCTATCCTTTGCATGTCTCAAGACTTGTGCTGTCTTTCCCTAGACGCTTGTATGGTTGTATGTTTTATGATTGCTTTTAGCATTTTATTGCACCTCACATGGCGCTGCAGTGGAAGGAGAAGCTCGATTGTGCCAGAGCTGAACGCCAAGAACGCGGTTCACACGCACGAGGTCCTACCTAAGCCATGGATTCTCTATGCCTAAAGATGCATGCGGAGGAAAATGGTATGTTTTTTTTCTCCGTTTTTCGCCAAATCGCCAATGTTTTAAACCATGCTGCCGAATCAGCACCATTTGCTTCAGTTTTATAGCCGATCACTATGTACGTGTGGACACATGTTTTGTTTTCCGGGTGTTTGAAGTACCAGTACCAGTAGGTCTGGCATCAAATTTCGACAAGTGTCGTACAGTGAACGGTATTATTGAAGGGAAGCCCGTCAAACGCTCCGACTCCGGAGCACATGTGCTGAATGTGCAAGGGCGCGCAAACATTTTACGCGTCATGTCGGCTCTACACTATATCTGATGAGTACGAGCAATTTAGTTTGTTTTTTTTCTACTCAGTTTTATTCTTACCCTCATCGAATGGAATGCGCTGAGTTGTGCTAGAGTCACCGGGGCCGGGAGGACGGGGAGCGCTTAAAAGGATTTTAGGAATGTAAAATGAAACGAAGCGGAATATTGCAAGTGTAATAGTCCAAACGGTGCCCGTGGGTTGGAGTAGATTGAGACGTTTTGCTACTTTGGGCGTGATTGCAGGATTGCTGGCCCATTTTATGGATCAGAAGGGAGTGAAGCTTTGCGCACTCGTTACGTCCATTTCGTCTTCTAAGCTTCTGAGTAGTGGAGTGGAATTACTGTTCGCCTGAAATAGGACAACAGCGATGGTTTAAGATTTGAGTCGCCGAGTAATGGCCTTCGTATCAACGTTGATAATGACTGCTGATAGGAGGATGCTTTTTAAAAGCTTAAAGACGTTTCACGAGCGAACCAGCAATCCCGCCGAATCATCTGTTAAAGATTAGTTTATTTAACGAATCGTCTATGCTTTTGCTCTTTCATCTCTGAGACAAGAAAAAAACTAAAGCTTCTTAGAGATCAGTTGTATCGGAGTTTCTCTCTCAACCAACGAATATTCACGCTTCTGGTGTATCACGCTGGACAATCTTCCACCGCATCCCGGTCGAGATCTTAGGGCAAACACTTTCGCAACCAGACGCCAGAAACTGTCCAAGAATAATGTGACTTGTTTTTAGTTTGGGGACAAAAAAAAACTAAAACCACCAAGTGCTCCATTTCGTCCGTGAGGCGTGTGCGGCCAAACGAAGAAGACGACAGGCCATCGGACGTGCTCTAGTTGTGAAACTAGTTTTCCAATTGACCACCAGAACTCCCCGAACCCACCAGAACGGGGAGACGTGTCCGTGGCATTCAACTTGTGTTACCCATGATGTTTCGTGTGCACACAGTCCAAATAGCGCAAGACACAAAAAAAAACAAAAAAGAACGACTCCAGACTGAACCTAAAACTGTCCACTGTGGTGGTATTGGCGACGACGAGCAAAAAAGAAATACCAAAATAACTTCTAGCCATCGCCCAACAACACGATAAGGGGAAACCAAGTCTGACAAACTCTTTCCCCCCTTAACAAGCCTTCTGGGTTCGTTTGTGGGGAAAAATTGTGTGACTTCTCTGTGTGTGCGCCTGCTGTCCAGCGCATCAGATTGGGACCGTTGTCGCCAACGGAAAAAGGGTGGAGAAAAAAAAGAACGAAGCAAAAACTACGCGCCTACGTACGTCGGGATGTACGGGTTTTGTACGGTGTGACTTTACGCGTGAGGGCTGGAAAGT
The DNA here is from genome assembly GCA_000473525.2 of Anopheles melas. Classification (NCBI taxonomy): domain Eukaryota; kingdom Metazoa; phylum Arthropoda; class Insecta; order Diptera; family Culicidae; genus Anopheles; species Anopheles melas. The sequence continues at coordinate 24,923 of KI920334.1, read as the reverse complement.
ACGGCAGCAAACAGTAGAGCAAAAAAAAAGGCAACAGCTAGCAATCCGCTGGGCCAGGTAGTGGAGACGACTTTCCAAACAAACTACCGAGCGATAAACTAGCAGCAAAATGGATAAAACAAGAGACAGACAGGCTGGCCTGAAGCAAGGAAAGAGGGGGAGTAAAAGTAGCAGAAAATGGTTTGTTTCATTTTGTGTGTGTGTGTGTGTATCACCCATCCACAATCTTGTTTCAACATTGCTGGGGGCCAATCGTGGTTCAAAAGTTTGGTTTGCTCCCCACTGCCTTGCTCAAGGGAGGAGGCAGAGCATAACGATTGGAAAGCAATTTTCAACTACTCAATACTAGCTTTTCCAAGAACTCGGGAGCGGGAAGGCATGAGCGATAGTGGCAGGGAATTACATCGATTATAAGCTATCTCAGACGTGTTTCCTGTGTGTACGAGTCTGGGGAACTAAAACTTATAAAGTCTGCATATAGCGTCACACGGCAAGAGAAGTGTTTTTTTTTCTCTCTTTTTGCTGATCACCTTTGTTTTAGTTCCTTTCGTTCGATGACGGAATAGTCGGAAAAGCTGATGATAAGAGGATCAGATCAAACGAGAACTAATCGTGCATGGGAAAGTGTTGAGAAAGACAATTAGAGCTAGTTTGTTGGTAGTTGGAACAAACCATAAAGGAACTTAACACCTGTTTTAGCTGAGTTTGTGTTTCTCTTCCATTGTGAGGTTCTTATAATTGGCTGTTAATGTACTGAAAGCTGTATGAGTAAAAACTAGAATTTATTGTTTGTATCTCATATTGACAATTATTTTGAAGGCTTTCTTTATAACTATCTAAAACATCTTAAACATTGACACATTCCCTTCGTGCTGGATTTTATCTAAAGCTTGCGTTAAAATATTTTTTAACTTTTAACTGACGTGTTGAATAGATTTTTATGTTGTCACAGTATGTGTATAGGTATTGTTGTGGACAGACCGCTGCCTCATCCTGAGGGCTCACTGTTGACAGCAGGGCTGTCTTCCGGAGACGTCCTCAGTGAGGATCGCGGCGCGAGCAGGACCAGTCGTCCTCTCCCCGCATTGCGTGTGTGTGTATGCGTTATTATTTATATACGTGTTTATTTATTACCATACGAAAGAGTAGAATAAATCACATATTCTGTTCACATATTTTTCCACGAAGACTACTACAGTATTTTTGTTTGATTTAATTTGATGGAAATTGGGGCACAGTTGTCCTTCATTTGTCTTCCTCATATTTATTTTTATTTTTGTACCGCCAAATGAGGTAATTTTGAAAGGTTATTTTGAGATTTCTTACAGTTTTACAGTTATTGACTGGCCAGCTATGGATAATCAATAACTCACTGAAAGCTAAGCCTATTAGTGGTCAGCGGACATACCCTGACCTTGGGTGTTGGGCCAAAGAAGAATAAGATAGTAAGAAAATTAAGAAACAAAAAACAAATTTATGATATGATTAATTAGAAAATTAACACTTTTATTTTCAGTTTGGCATCAAATTTTCCTGTTGGGACGAATATTTTATTTAAGAGTGTTTCAAGTAATGTATATGTATTCCATAAAAAAACTGCAGAAGCTCAATTGGCTACATAAAAAAAAGTGTAGTATTAGATTCATTAGCCGGCGTTGTCACCATCTAGGTAGTATTATTCATGAAGCTAACCAACACCAGACAGGTTGTGCTTTGGGTGGTTTTTTGTCCAGCTTTTTACTTTCATTTTATCTTAATCCCTATTTTTGCAGTTTTTTTTGCCATGTAGAGTGTGTGTGTGTTTTTCTTCTTTATCATTTGATTCTATTTTTTCCACTTCCTGTTCTATGCTCTCTAGTTTCCATCCCAATGTTCTGCGGCTCTTTTCACCATTCAGCTGAAGCAATAAATAATGCGCAGCCGGTCATATCTCTAGGGTTTCGGGATAATTTTTGTGGCCAAACACTTAACCTTCATCCACCGTTTTTTTCCCCTGCCTTCTTCCGTGTTATTTACGCCCATCCACCGGAATGACCAATTCAAATTAGCTCCCGGGTAAACAGAGGCAAAGGGAACACACATAGTACACGAAAGGGTGGAAGAGTAAACTACCTTCACCTTTGCCATAGCTCGGAACAATAATTCAGTGTTTCGTGAAAAGAAATAATGTTTTATTTCATTTCGGTTTCTCCTATGGTCTGTCTCCTGGGACCTGACCTCAGCGTGTGGAGGCGCCTGGTATTCCGTTTTTAGGCTTGGATTTTATTCGTGCGTTTGGATACTGCTGGTTTTTTGGCTACGCTTGCCAAAAGCAGGGCCATTCACTGAAACTATTCCATTTTCTTTACACGTCGTTAAGCTTTCATCGGCAATTTTGCCGCACAGGGTGGTGCGTTTTTGGGCAGTCTAGGACTAGGATGATTGATTGGTTTTTTTCGTTTTCTATGGCAGGAGCGGTTTGGAGATAAAATTTAGAAATTAGTATGATATACCATAAAGTTTAAGTTTTGTTACAACAAGGCAATAGGACTTTTTCTTTTGAAAGTGATAACTGTCATTGGAAACTGAACACAGTCAGTATCTCTTTTGCAGCTAGAATCCTTTTTAAGCTACAATACTGCAACGCTCTAATGAATTCAGCCAATTTACAAGCTTCATGCTGCGTACTGGCCTATCTTTATGGGATCCATGTTCAACTCGTGGTTGGATTAATTCCACCTCTCCTGGCCCAACATGCTCACTAATACATTGGTGCAGAAAAAAAAACTTGAATCGCTCACATATCAAGCAGCCCGAACGCCGATAGCAAACGTACAAGGATACAAATGTTTGAGTTTCTACTTTGAAGATTAAGCGAAACGAGGGCAGGAAAAGAAAACAAAAGCGATACCCTGCAGCAATCGTCACGGGTGCCGGCTTTGCCTTCGTCGTGAGCGTGACTCTTCGCGAGATCATGTGTAGGGTGCGAACTTTTCCTCCATCTTCCCGCTCATCCCAGGCAAGTTTCTTTACCGAAGTCTTTATCCTTCTTCTTCGTCGACCAGCATATCGCTGTCGTCCCGTGTTCCACGAAGGACCAAGTTTGGAGGCTCGCTTGACCATATGGTCGTTGCTTTGGCAATTGGAGAAATTGAACGAAAGAAAACTCTCTCTCTCTCTCTCTCTCTATCTCTCTCTCTCTCTCTCTCTCTCTCTCGCTCTCTCTCGCTCTCTCTCTTCCAACATCCCGGAAGCACACTGGTAGATTTTATGTAAACATTGCGGGGAAGCGTTGCATAAATCAT
>KI920334.1:0-13900 GCA_000473525.2 Anopheles melas | reverse complement strand
GATCCACAAGGGTACGCACGACTGAAAATTTGTTTTGTTCATGAATTTTACCAATTTTGCATATATTATGCCAAAAATGCTCTCGAATGTGTTGGTTTACTTTCAGTTTAGATGCTGCCTTGCTGAATTATTGGAAAATTACCCTTTTCATGCATTTATGAGAAGTGTCCATCTTACCCGCAGTGTCTGTCTTTACGTACCTTCCCCTACGTGGGTATTGTATTTATGAATTTTAATATCTGCACGCATGAGTGGTGCTTAAGGAAAGAAAATTGTTTTATTTTTTCAATATTTCAAACATCCGCGAACAGCTTAGCAACAATAATGTTCAATACCGATGCATCTAAAATCAGACAAATTAAGTAAACGACGTTTGAAAACGAAGGTTGCAAGATTTGTTTATGCTTCTGAATGTTCAAAGAGAATTTTGAAAATTTTATCTGTCCTCTATCATGGCATAAAAACATAACATAAAATTTAATTATACACTTATTTATTAATAATTTGAACTTAATTCAAAAGAATGAATGCAATAAAACATAAAACATATGTGCTTTAGGACAGAATGATCAAAATTGTTTTTAAAACAGTACATTTGCTACATTTGCTGCTCCACTATCATGTTACAATTTTTATTAATTTTGCAAAATGTTCTAGCTCACACAATAAGCCTATATTTTTTTTGGATAAAGTGTAAGAACAGTTTTGAACAAAAAACTTCTCCTCACACATACCACAACAAACCATGACGTTCCGGGAAAACACTCAAATTTATCGTGGCATCGGATTCGATTACTCGAATGAAAGTTTCCAGCAAAAAGCATCGATGGAAGTTACGTGAAGCCATGGTGCACTTTTTTATTCATAGTTTAACACTTCCCGCTCAGCCCGCTTGCCGGCGGGCATACATGGAAAAGCTGTTCAGACAGACACACACCAACATATAAACCGAGAACCGAGGTGTTTGTTTTCCATCAAAACGACCATGGTGACGTGGAGGCCATGGTGTAGCGAGAATTCTCTAGCTCACTGCCAAAGAGAAAGTTTATGCCGTATGAAAAATCAGCGTGAGAAAATGGATGGTAAAAAAGTGGACAGTTTTTTTTGTACATTCAGACATGCACTATAAAAAAACGAAAAAAGCAAAATCTCAAATGTCACGAGGACGCGGTTGAGTGGGACTGATTGATGTGAGCCGGTACCGGTAACGGTGAGACGGTACGTTTTTTTTCGCGTTGTTGTGCCATTATCAGTCATGGTCAGCAGTGCTGGTATGGAACCGAACCGAAAAAAAAAACGATCGCTTCTCGCATTCGTGAGGATGGTGAGGAAAAAATAAGCAGCAGGTCCTTCGCCGAAAGCCAAAACACAATCCGGAAACGGGCGCTTAGGAAACGTAACCTGTTCACGCACTTGGCGGCGCTGGTCTCACGCGTCCCACCGGAGTTCAGGGGGGGGGGGGGAATGGACCGACCAACCAGTACGTCATGTTGAGGGTTAAACTTTTCTCATTAAACGGGTCGGTGCCATCGGTTTGGTAGCACTGTTACCCTCTTTTTTTACTCTCAATCTCTCTCTCTATCTCTCTCTTTCTCTGTGTTCTCTGTGCTGGTGATCCATCGTGCAAAAGATGAATAGAATAGATGTATACGCGTGTGTGCGTATACGTGGTGGAGGATGTGGGATGAGTTTTTATTCCATCCGTGTGTCTACGTTTCCGGTGGGCTTTTCGCTCGTTACGCCGAAGGTTGGCTATCGGTTTACCGGAACTGTGTGGCCAAAGTGTGTGGTCTGCGAGAACGTCGGTCTTGATAGCTGTTCCGGGTTGCTATTGAGGTAAAAACAATGAAATATGAGCTTGATGGATTTTTTGAAAACTGTTTCATTGGTCCTTGAATATGAAAGGTTCAATTTGTGTAATTTAATTACAATATCTATGACGAGTTTTGTGGTTAAAGTTTGCTTGCAAAGCTGTAGAAGTAATGTGAACCCATTCAATGCATAGCTAGAAACTAATCTATTAAACAAGAAGAACATTATCCAATAAAAACTCGAATCCTGATGTAATATTTCAGTTTTAATCCTTTGGCACCAAAATGATAGAAAAAATGGCAAATTGCATACCTTTAGGCGCTTTACAATACTGGCGAGGATTAATATTTATTTTTTATAATCCTGGCTTGGCTATTCTTGGCATGTTTAGCTCCTGTTTTTTTTTCTCACCTTAGCACGTTACATCCGCTTTTCATTAACAACAGACGTTTCCCTTTCCATCCCCCCATGAGGAATGCATTTCAATTCCTACCGGAGCAGGTTGCGCTTGACATCATCATTCGTTTGCCGCTGATGCCTTTTCTGCCTATAGGCCTAAAGTTCCTATAGAACAAAACAAAAAGGCATACCTTCGTGTAATGAGAAAATGTGGTTGTAAATGTGGCGGGAAATTCATCGTGTGAAAAACCCACAACACACGAGCAAAACATTTCGAACGAATTACCAACACGCTTCAGCGTAACTGCGTTTCAACATGTGGAATATGAAGAGCAAAAAAAAAACGTACCTTTCGTATGATGTGTTGCATCAGACAAAAAAAAAAACGACTTTCCCACCAACAGCCACAGTAAGCAAATTGTGTAAGCATCGCTTGTTTCATTTTATTTCCCTATTTTTGCCATGGATGGAACGTTACTGGGCGGCACGTGGCGGCACACGGTTTTTCGGCGTGTGTAAAAGTTTCCCACTTTTACATTGCCACAGCCGCTGGTTCGATGGTGTATCCTGTACGCTGGGAATGACGAGGTACGGTTACAACGGGAGGTCAGCTCCCAACCCGCACAGAGCACCTTCTCTCGCGAATTACAAAAAAAAAACGGTGGAAAGGTCGCGATGCGGTGTGGTTTGCAGTGGATGCTGAACGAAGGGGGATTTTGAGGAGGGGATGGAGGCTCTGTCTAGGCACCGTTTCGTCCGGGCGTCGCTGAATGGCAGCGAGAAGAGCATTAACGAGTTATAAATTATACATAAAGCATTAAAACTTTTCATAAAACATCAACCGTCGCCTCCGTTCGTGGGGTTGAATGGTGCCTTACGTTGTTGTGGATTGGGCGGGCGCGCCAGTGTGCCCTCAAGTTGAAAGGAACGCGCTGGATTCGGGAAGGGTTATATTTTCTTGGTCCACTGCAAACCAACCACCCGAGCCCGAAAAGCGGGAACGTACGCCTTGCCACGCGACGGGCCTTGCTCTGGACTGGATGCTGGCTCAGGACTCGTCGGACCGACTTTAAGACTTTGGTTCGTTGGTTCGCGTCTCCTGATGGTTGGGTTGGGATCCCTTCCCGTTTCTTCCGGCTGTGGCCGTTGAGAGCACGGCCGGCCTTGTGATGGGGTTTTTCGATCAATTATTAAGCGAATGATTGGAGGTTTCAAATGTATCGGGTCCGAGTCCAGTGGGCGGAGGGACGTATTTTAGTGAGTGCTAAACAGATTACGAATCGCCGTTGAGCGGCGATGAGAAGTTGCCTGCTATTAAGCGCTAGTGATTGAGTTGTTTATGGCAAACCGCGATGGGACGGGCTAACAGTTACGCATGAGTCATTTTTAATTTAGCTGAAGCTTGCTTAATTTTTGTGGATCAAAAAGAATATTAATTTGGTGCTGGTATCAAAACTATTTAATGTTTGAAAATTTCTGCAAGTTTTAAATTTCGTTACGAACGATATTTTTGAATCAATATTTCGAACAATTTGAAAGTGCTTCCGTTTTTGTATACATTTCTTCAACACATTCTCCAATGAAATTTGGGTAAAGTTTACAATGAATTATACATGCGATGAAGTGTTTAGGGAGTAATTTCCCTTCATTGTTAGCATCCAATTTAGATTTTGTTGAAATAATATACAGCTTCATCGAAAATTTTCAAAAAAAAAAAAGTACAACTAATGTAGAATTTTGATTAATATTAACATTAAATTATTGATTATAAGCATGAAATTCGCGAAACAACAGAGTAGCAAACATCCAAAAATTGGCAATAATTGATTAAAGTGTAGTAAAAAATTGTTCTATTTGCAGTGGTTGAAGCGCAAATAGCGTGAAAATAAAAATATACATTTCTATTACAGGGTTTTTCAGGGGTTCTGATAGTTGTGGGACACTTCAATGACTCTTTCTTATCGGATGTGAACTTCATACGATGAAAATTGGACTCTATGCTAGCGCCTACACGCGTGGTCCAATACAGCCGAAGTCATACAAAATCATGAAAAAGTCTGCGCCCTTTTGTTCCGCCGTCCTCGTGAAGTTTACCGAACTAAACCGAATAGTTGTGTTCGATAAAAATGTGTGCGTATCAGCAGCATTTGTGTATATTTAGCAGCATTTGTACTGCTTACCTGCCGGTATGCCGCTGTGATACCGAGCGAGACGCATAGACAACGCATCAAAAGGACATGTGTAGCCGTGAGGAATCTTTTCTGTGTTTCTTTTGCCTTGTCCTTGCCTTTAGATCCTTATGAGTGAAGCATGCATACCTTTCGGGTACGTTCGGTACATAAGCCCTGTTCCTCTCATGTTAATGGTGAAGATAGAATCGTATGCAATATACATTTTTATTCCAAATTATTATAAAAATCGGAAGTTTGCTTAAAGAAAAAATAATTATCCAATATTTGTCAAAATCACGCTGACAAAATTATGTCCTCATTTTAATCATTTCAAAGAATTTTTGAATAAAAAATAAACAACAATATAAAAATGTATATGAACTCCTCTAACTTTCTTTAAAATGATAAAGTCAAATAACTGTAATGAAAAAAATGACAAGGTAAGATACCTAAGACATTGAAAGGCATTGAAAGCCAATCCCAGAAGTGGTCATCATAAAAAAAAAAAACAAACAAAATTTCACGTTCACTCTCATTTGATCCCTGAACAGAAACAGAATCAAGGGCCAAAATTTCGTATTATTTTTATGTGTTATTGTAAACCAAATCGAGACGATTTAAGATAAGCACACAGTACATATTTGTGTTTCGATTGCTAAACACAGTCACCGTCCAAAAACGAATGTCCTTTTCATGCGTTGTTTTTACAGAAAAAAATAACGGCACCCTTTCAAAAATGACCCCTTTTTTCACCCTGCAAAGCTTGTAAAGGATCGAGCAAAGCTGGGGAAAAAGCTACGCTTTCCACATTCGAGAGCAGTACTCCATGCCAGCAGTGGGACGTTTTGCCTGTGTGTTGTGGCAATATTTGCAAACTATTCGCGTAATCACATCGCAACCAACCAGCAGCTTCTGTACAGATGTTACGCTTAGCGGAGTGGAAAAAAATACAGCGTCCCGCGTACGTAGTTTCCTTTGTTGTGTGTGTCCCGGGGCTATGATCGCGTAGTTGCGCTTAAAATCACATGCAGATAATCAAAACTGAGGCCCGGAATGTTGTTTCTGCTATACCGAGCTTGTCCTGTTTATTATATGAATGGTCTTAACATATTTGTGTGTTTTTTTACTATTGGAGCTCGATAAATAGCTTGTATAAAAAATGATATTTTAAGTGGTTGATATTTGAAAGCTTGATTGTTGGTTTTGATGGGATTTTTAGAAGAAAAAAAGCTCTTAACATCGCTACAAAAAAGCACGCTTATCAAACGATACGGTTGGATAACATTTCGGAAGCAGCAAACCTGTGTACCGGAAAGAGCGGAAGCGACTGGACGGGGATCAGTAAATTTTACGGTACAACACACGTGCTTCCGCTGCACGCCGTATTAGTTCATTTTTTGATATCTATTTTATTCTCTATTTCTCTGTTCGCTTTCGACTGTTGTCCCCGTAGTTCTGCCATCATTGTAGCGAAATTGTTGAACCCGAACAACCCGCGACAAACCCTGCGGAGCATAAAAATGGTAATGTTCATCGACGCATATCGACGCTCGTCGTAATACTCACCACACCCCTCCCTACCCAATAAAAAGGGGGAAGAGAGGAGATTTCCTTCGACAAACCAAGAGGGCGCACCAAAAATAGACTGCCGCGCAATCATATCGTTATCGTGCGCAACATCGCCACATGTTCCGCATGCGGCGTGCGCGTGGACGATTCTATGTTTTTAGCGCGATGACAGCGTTCAAGCTTGAACGGTTCTAAACTGGGCAAGGGCATGTGTGTGTGTGTGCGTGTGTGTTTCTTGCTGATGGTGATCGTAGTGCCACGGGCGTGTTTGAATTACAAATTCAAATGAGCAGCTGGTTGCATCTTCTTTGCGTCGGCAGAGTGGGTGCCTTACTTTGTTGTGTTCTGTAGGACTTAAGAATGCGGTGTAGCGTTTGCGCTTTCGTTAATCCTTTGAGTGTAAAATAGTGAAGAAATGTTATTATGTTCTTTTTTTGTAGTTTGATTTCAGTATATAGTTTTCAGCCAACGCATACAATATACTAGTCAATATCAATATTATATGATCACTACAGGTTGGTCAAGGTTTATTATAATAATTGATAGCTTATTACAATAAGATTTTCGTAAGAAAAGAATAACACGAATTCAACATTTAAACAATTTTTGAATAGTAAAATTATTTGTTGTTAAGTTCTCGTTTGGTCAAGGATTTTTTAGGATTTTTATTTAAGTACTCCTAAAACAGATATAAATGAAAAGATATTTTACCTCATTTCTTAATGTACATTTTTTAACATTTAAAGTATGTCAAAAAAGATGTCGTGTTACAGGCGAAACTATATCCACTGCTTCACTCCACCATTCACAGTCAAGGGTTCAAGTATATGCAGAATTCTGGCTTCTTTCCCCACGCCACTCTGCTTCTTCTTAAATAGGCAACTCTTGACTGGTGTTACAACGGGTGCGATTAAGACTGCCGGTTGATATCGTGAGTCAGCATAACACATTCGTGTATAAACACATCCGGTCCCGGCCGACAGTTTGTCGCACAAACACTCACGAAATGGTTATGGAATGCGCTTTTTTGGTATTTAATGTCGCAAACCGGCCATGGTTCCAGTTTTGGACAAAGCAAAATTTGTGCATTTTGCCTTCTGTAACTTCAGCACCCATCGCACGCGTCGTTACCGGCACCACCATCTCGACCAAGAGCAGATTGACAGTGGCGGTAAATTTTGGAATTTGGGCAGTGTGCAATAATTGCGAAATTTAAATAGAATTGCGATTATGATTGTTGATGGTCGTTTCCGTGAGCCATCGTTTGAATTGATTGCACTGGTGGTGGGTAGGGTTTAGAAGACATTAGCTGACATGGGAAGCAGTTTCATTGGTTACAGCACATAAAGGAAATATTAAACAAAAACATGTAATATGATGCACACATATATAAAAAACAAAGAATCAATAAATGTGATATAATTCAGAAGTAACCTGCAATTCCACGCTTTTCCTGCATTCATCATATACATCTTTGTTAAGTTCGACCTACTGGTTGAAGTCGTGCTGTTGTGTAGAGGTCGGCATAATTAAAAGCGTCTTTTTATTCAGGTTGAAAGGCGTTTTTATTTCTATCAATTTAACTTTTTTTGCTAGCGTATTGTGTAAATAGTATAAATATTAGTGTAAATAGTATAATTGATTAATCATGAAAATAAATTATTTAAGTTTTATTTTGGTTACCTTTTCAAAAAGGTTGAGAAAATACTTGTATACAGAAAGCAGATATTTGATCGCTTTGCTAAGCGCCTGAATGTTTGCAAAGCAAACTTTGCTTCCTGTAAAGAATTTCAATTGAAATATATTTTTATTAGAATTACAATTTCAATAATTATAGCTAATAATTATATGCGTAATGTTGGACAATGCTTGATAGCCTAATAAAAAAAGTATACTCCACTTTCCACAATTACTTTTTTATGATATTTTTGTAATTATTTTGTAATTTTCCACAGGTTTTTTTTTATTTTTTTTTTTTTATTTTATTGAACCAATGTTCGTGTCAAAACTACGTGTTAATGTTTGCCTTCTGTCTATGTAATTGCTTTTCGATAACAATCAATTAAACGCCACGAATTAATCCAAAATAACTCTTTCCAACTATGGTTATGACAATTATATTCATCGAACCTCAAGTTAATGAACCAAAACAATAATCTTTAGTGCGATACATGGCAAATGAAAAACCCAACCCATATGAGCGTTCATCGCTCCCCTGCCCATTCCCCTTTCCCTGCAGACGGAAGTCCACTCGAGGGAACATCGATCAGGAAGCTACAGTGACAAACATTCCCCCTTTATTATGCCACCTCTCCCAGCCCGTTACAAAGCATTTCATCCCCGCAAGCGCAAGAAAGTCATTAGAATTCATTGCACTGCCGGCTAGCCGCTGTTCGTCTAGCCATGTATAATTACGAGAAGGAAGCTGATTTCCGGCCCGGTTGCACTAGCGCAGTGCCAGTCATCGCAGTCCAAAAACCCCGTCCGTCCCGTTTCAACCACACGTCCCCGTGTGTGTGTGCATCGAGTCGCGTGACCGCAGATCGTCGCGATCTTTGACTCACCCTAAACACACACACACGTACACGCGTACCCATGTTGCTGCCACATGTGTGTGCCTTTCGCTGGCTGGTCATGGCCATCATTCAAATTAATGCTCCTTCACTCTAAATTAATTTATGATTCGCCGCGTTGGTCGCTCCACTGGCCGCCGCGCCGGGTGGGGTCCGGTGTTGCCCAAAGGACCGTTTCCCCCGACTCCCTGTCCGCATAGCTGTTGGTGGTTTGGGGGCCATACTCTCACAGTTGTGGTTGAGAAACCGCGAAATTAGCCGCGAACACACATGTACGATGTGATTCGACCGTCCGGCGTTCTGCTAAAAGCGAACGTTTTCGGTGCTGTACCAAGCGAAAAGCGCCTCAGCGATAACAGCATAAGCTTTACTTCCGCCTTTTCTCGGCAGTGGGAAAAAGGGCGAGCAAAAGCATTACAATTTGAAGCGGCTGGTGGAAAAAAAACAAAGGAGCGAAGCTAAACAACTCCACATTTCAACAAAGAAAAAAAACACACACACACACACACATGCTGGCGGGCATGCAAAATGGCAATTAACATTTAGCTCAAACAAAACATTTATCGCGAATCTTTAACACGACCAGCGGCTTGGTGAGCGTTATTATACACCTCAAACACTGGGTGGGGTAGCAGGGAGGGAAAAAAATATCATCAAGCAGTTCACGGGGTTCGGTGTGTGTCGTGCAAACCGTGTTGTTGATGAAATACCTTTTACAGTGCATTTTGTGTGACTTTCTTACCAGCCCGGACTTTCTTATCGGTAGCATCAACATGCAACAAAATACATACAAATTTGGACGTGCAAAAATGGCATTTTATTTGCAGCATAAAACGCTGTGCATGAGTAATTGTTAGCATTTAGTTTATTGAAACCGAATACATTATTTGCATGGTGCGATAATGTGGATTGTAAGTACACATTGCCTATTTTTGGGTATTAAATTTAAATTTATATTATTTGTATTGCATTTTCCTGAAGAATGAATAGAAGCAGACGAAGAAAAAGAGCGTCGTTTTTCATACAGGTTAATTTATTCAAGCAAAACGATTTAAATATAATCTAAAATGCTTAGCACAGAACTTTCTGTGACAGCGCATGAAAACCCTCAACAGCAACTTTCCAACAAGCTGTTCCTAGATAAAATGCAGTACACTTTAAATAATTAAAAAAACACACAAAGCAAAGATAGAAACCATTGCCCCACCGTGTATGCATGATTGCTAATATTGAAACAAACGAACTTATCTGCCCTGTATGGCACCGGCAATTGACAGGAAGCAGAAAAGTTTGCAGTTGATGTATTATTCATCGTATTTGTCTCAGTTTACGCGAATCGCTTACCCCGACCCCGACTGTACTCGTTGCCACCCTTCCCAACTCACCACTTCGCTTCGCTGGCGAGAGAGAAACAAATGCTGACAAATGCACTGCAAAACTGAAACGCCGGCACTTTCCCCCCCCCCCCCCCCTAGCCTGACGAGTGTTTGTGCATGTGCGGAGGAAGCTTTCACTGAGGGCGCATTACGTGGAACGCTTCCAAACGGAAGGGGAGCGCAAAGAAGCGCATAAAGTAACGAAATTTCTGCACAACACACATTGCGATGTCACGAAGCTGCTGCTGACACGCGCCTTCAGGAAAATGGCATGCATTTGTAACAGGGTTATAGTTGCCATGGTGAGGAGGAAATAAAACAACAACGACCCCCCCGTCGTGCAAAGGACGAAATGAGGAAGTAAGAAAGTGAAGCGATCCTTCCCATACTTTACGACAGCGCGACTGGAACGCGAGCCAGCAATGGAGCAAGATTGAAAAAATAAAACCCCACGGATAGTGTGATGTTACCTCATCGGTGCGATATTCACACCGTGGAGTCATCCTTGCCAGCAGTTTGGAGGGTGAAATGAGATGGCGAAAATCTAGCAGTCACGCAACGCTGCACTTGGTATGCAGCGGCAATGGTATGCAGCTGCTTTGTCAAGAAACTTTTGGGGGCACCGTTTGCCGTTGTACCGACGTCCTTTTGGGTTGGGAGGGTTACCGATCGATCGCTCGGTGATGTATTGTATTGAATTGAATTGGACACTTTCGGGCAAACGTTTTCTGGTTGACAGCTGTACAATGGTGGCACAACAACAGCGCTTTCTGTGCGGTGGATTGCATGATTTCAGGCGTTTTGTCGGTTGCTGTTTTTTTTAAAGCTTTGGCCTAAATGTACGCAATATGTCAAGCTTATTCTATTCTCGTAATCGAGATGACTCGACGTTATGTTGAAAATAGCCAAGGAAATCAGGTTTAATGTGCAACTAAACTATCGTGATTCTAATTGCGGTTTCGAGGCTTCCATAGAAATAAATTCAGACCCGATTTAAGCCTGTGGTTTTCGACATCAAAACCCTAATCGGATATGGATCAAAATCAATATTTTGACAGTTTTGGAATAAATTATTTCAGTTTTTCTGCTATAAAAAATTATGTGATGATTTATGTTAAAATTACGAATTGAAATAAATTAAACGCCAGTAAAATCAAATTTGACTGATCAACAAGAAAACAAACGATGATGCAATGAAATTAGATTAGATTAAATAATTTCGTTTGATTATTAATAAGGAAATTTCTTATGTTGTTGGATAACATTTTAATTTTGTAATCGTATTTTAAAGTCATATCCGAGAATTGGTATAGATAGTTGTCGCCTACTGCGATGTGGGCTTCCTGTCTCGAGTGATTTGCTTGATGTAAAACAATCATATTTCAAAGAGCATTCAATTCGAGCAATCGAGATAGTATAAGTCCCTGTATTAACAATATTTGTAAAGCTAGGTTGTTCCATTCTATGGGATGACTTAAAGACTTAAATACGTTTAGCGGCATAAGTAAACATTTTCATGTGATCGATATCAGGTTTGGGATAGAGAATATTTTTCGTATGAGATATTATTTCATTAATTATCAGCTGCCTGCAGAGTAGTTTCTTATTAGGAAATAGGATACATAAAAAAAACCCAAAAGTTAAAATTAACATTTTACCTGAGTTTCAAGTACGAATAACTGCAATGTGCAATGAATAGTTAAAAAAGAATTTCGTTTCTTTTTTTGCGGCTGTATATTTAAAAATTCGTGTTATTTTGCTTTTGACAAAAGATAAATTCATTTCAAAACTAAGCCTGCAGCAATTATTATTTATTACATATCTCAAACAATGTGAACATTCTTAAACTATTATTACAAGTTTTAAAATCTATTATTATTTTAAACTATTATTAGAAATTTTATAAAACTATAAATTACAAATAATCGTTTTTTTCGTATTGTGATGAAAATATTATGATGAAAAGTATTGAAACATTGTCTAACTAGGAGAAGTTTATTACGCTTTGCTGCTTTTCTACTCATTTTTATCCAAAGCTCTGGAATTATCGCTTATCAGCCACGTTACAGTTCCTAAAATTTCCTCAAACGACAAATTTGATCAGCAAATAAAAACAGCTTAAATGCCATTATTGACATTCCTTTTACAAAAGCGAAGTGTATAACACAGAACAAAAAAACTCCTGCAATTGTTGAATATACCCTGCAAATGATCACTGCTCTGCTTAAGAGCAGCGTTTTATCTACAACACTCACACTCAGGGTAGGTGTAATGGAAAGAACGCAAGCCACTGTTACTCGCGCCAGCTTTACAATTCGCACCCGCCACTGGGATAAGAACCCGGAAGCCCGCGAACTGCGCAACATTGTCGCTGCCATGGTAAGTTATTTGTTTGGCGTGAAAGGGAAAATTATCTTTCCCACCTTTATACTACTGCTGCTGCTGCATCACGCTCCACAGCCAGCGTAGACGTTTCGCTACCGATTTACTGCGCTTTGCTTTCTTACCGCGAAACTACAGGGAAGCTGTGTAAGCAAGCTGCAACCGCGTGTGGCTAAACGAAACCGGGCTGTATCTTGCACTTATCATAAATCCTCCCGAAAGCAGGCTCTGCACCTGGGGAGGCTTCACCGTGCCCGCGAACACTGCCCGGCGAATGCACCGAAGCTCGACGAATGAGCAGAGAGAGTTTGTCCACCGGGGATAGCTTCTTTCTCGGGGAGTGGTGAGGACAAGTGGAGAAAGAGTGGAAGCGAAACGAAAGACAGAAAGTTTCTCCCGAAGGTAGATGCTCACTGCAGGTACAAAAGAAATGACAGCGGGAAAGAAAGACATCTTCCTGGAGTGGGGGTGAGCTGTGGGTGCGGGTTTTCCGCGCGGTAGAAGGACAGATGAAAATTCCCACCGGTTCCCACTCACGGTGTACTGGGTTTCTGGGATTTTGCAAAACCAGAAGCCGCAAGCATTCCATTCCGTGTCACTTTCCGGCGTAGGAGAGAAGTCTAGCGGCTAGGACAGTTTGACCAGGGAGCGAAAAGGAAAGGTGAGAGCTTCTCATGCAAGAAATGTGGAACAAAATGAGCCCGGGTGTCGGTGATAGTGGCGGTGGCTGGGTTTAGCCTGCTGTTAAATTTATGGAAAGATTATGGAAATTATTGTCGAGCCAGGAAAATTAAGTTTTTAATTCCATTAAGTTCACTCTACCGGTTTCACACGTCGAATGATTAGGGGTGGAAGTGCAGTATAGCAGCATGGGATGCGGTAAGAATCACAGTAAAGGTAGCCTTCTTTTCGAGCTCCTTTGCGAAATTGTTTCACTAGGTAAAGGGGTTCTCGCTCGACGTAGTTTAGCAATGACATTGTTTCAATTCAATTCTAACGAATTGTTAATTAAGCAAAGTGCATTGCTATGAGATTGTGCAAAAACTGAGAAAATAAATATGATATTCACGTTTCTATCTTTTGAGTAGTGAGTATTTGAGATCAATGTAGCAAGTAAACTGTAATTGGTTTTTTACTGTATTGTGTTATGTTATGTTCATTTATGTTTGAGGGAACAATTTTGATACGAGAGAAACAAATCTATTGCCTATTTGATGCAAGAATATTTCCACACAAATTTATAAACCAAAACGGTTATAAAGTAATCTTATCTGATTTTTTACGAGCAAACAGCGGCACAGTGTTTGCTAGAAATATAAAAATCTGAAAGTAGAGCCCTTTCCGTTTGAAGTTAGTAGGCTGAAATTTCAGCCTGTCAGTTGTTTGCATTGTATAGCAGTTTTCGAGCAGCTATCTAAGGCGGCGCTCTAGCAGTAATCGAACACGACATCCTACACGAACAAACCCATATAATCATATGGAGGTGCACTGTCAGACACAAACAAACATACAAGACAAACATGTCAAATCCCATACATTTTTGAGTTGATGTTCGATGTCGTGTTCGATTGATGCCAGAGCGCCGGGTAAGTGAGCGTAATATACAGGTGGGCTTATC
>AXCO02003976.1:0-22157 GCA_000473525.2 Anopheles melas | reverse complement strand
TCACTAGTCGAGGGTGCCGCTTAAGCAGAATGGAGTCACATGAAGATCTTTGCATATTTGTTGGATGGCCGACTCTTCTTCTATGAAACTTATAACAAAAAACCACCCACGTTTGTGAGCCGACATCCCAGTTAGTGTTTGGTAAAGTTGGCAAAACCCGGAGTCGATCCGATTATGCAGATTTTTGAACCAATGTTTGTAGGATGGTTCAGCATTCTACGGAGTAATCGGGAATCGTCCGTAGTCAGAAACAGCTGGTGTCGTAGTCTTCTCGAGACGGAGTTGGAGTCGTCCTCCGACTCCGGACGATCAGTCAGTATTGAAGACTTCAGGAATCGTCAGAAATCGGAGTCGACAGGAGTTGGAGTCGCTCTAAGTCGAAATCATCAGGAATCGGTCAGAAGTTGGAGAAGTTATGACTCGGCCGGAGTCGGAGAAAGTTGTAGTGGAGCCAGTTGACCTCGAATCAAGATCAAGAGTCAGCGCCGGTCTGAGTCGGAGTCGTCTGGTGTCTGAGTCGTCAGTCTGTCTGATTCGAAGTCGACCGGAATCGGAGTCAGCCGAAATAACAATAGCAGAAATTCCCATCATGATTTTTATCTAAATGATGTTTTGCCTACCTATTTCACCAAAGCAAGAGTTTTGATCTCGCCTTGCTTAAGGTCCAATCTCTAACGCCCTCAAGAAGCGGAATTTGTACGCCCATTAAACCACCTAGGTTCTAGGAGAGCCTCAGTATAATTCAAATCAAACGCTTAAATCAAACTGCGTCAATATGCTTTGCAATCAACAGGTAGGCTCGAAACCCGTGTTCAAAAAA
Organism: Anopheles melas; assembly: GCA_000473525.2. Classification (NCBI taxonomy): domain Eukaryota; kingdom Metazoa; phylum Arthropoda; class Insecta; order Diptera; family Culicidae; genus Anopheles; species Anopheles melas. The sequence goes on along the minus strand of AXCO02003976.1, from coordinate 21,337 downwards.
GATACAGGTTACAGGTTCATTAAACCCTTGCCACTAAAGAGGTGAAGGTTAGTGTACCGTTTCTGCCCCTTCTGTTACATATCATTTCCACCCACGCACAACATTCCCATAGTAACGAACGAAAAAGCGTGTCTAGACAGCGGGGAGACACGCATCGCAGCAATCCCTGGCAACGGAATACCGAAAGAGAGGGAGCCCGCCAGTCGCCAGCATACACCTAGGCAATCCGGCAGCGTTGTTTAACTTTCATCAACAACGCAACGGTCGTCGGTGTGGAGCTGTAGGCACTGATTAGTTCCACTGTGCCATTTTCCGGTCATTTGTCGAGAAGAAGTGAGCCTAGCAGGACGTGAATTACTACGTCCGTTAGTGAGTGAATTTTAATCAATACTGTGAAGGATCCGAAGCAAACATGAGCAAACGATTAGCGAAACTTCACAAGCCCTGCGATAAGTTGGACAAGTATGACAACGAACCGTACATGCAGAATCCGCTGCTAAAACTGTTCCTGTCCGAGGTGAAGGAACGCCGCCATTACAGCTTCATACGTAGAAAAGCGGCTCAGGTAAGTTGTTTGAAACTGGTTTCCAAATCTCCCTGGTAACCGGGCAAATGCTCCCCCGTTTTGTTTTGGACGCCACATCGCATGGCGCATGGTCGTGTTTTGTAGGAAAAAATCAAAATTTGCCGAAGCACAACGGTCGACTTTGAGGATGTGATTCCCCGGCCCCAGTCGTACTACGCGGAGAAGCTACGTGAGCATGCACGCCGTGCACCGGTTCCGAAAATGCTCACCAAAACAGAGGAGAAGATTCTGTCGTACGTTCCCAAGCGTTTGCGCGCGCAATATCCCGCCGTACTGTCTGCCTATATGACCGATGTGCACGCCGAGTTCGACAAGGTAATGAAGGCGTACAGCTGCCAGAAGGTGCTCAAACCCGGGCCCGATGATTACGTGCCCGAGCGGGAAAAGTTTGAATTTAAGCGCGTCGGTCGTACGGAAAACTTTCGCAACTATCTCCGCAGCAAGGCGTACATCCAGAAGAATCTGTTGCTGCCGAACCCCTTCGTGCGGTGCATCGTTCATTATGCGTACACGGATTTGCCGGAGTATCTGAACGACTACGCGCGGTATCGCACCGGGGAAGAGATCACTCTGAACGAGTTGCGCGATCTGATCAAGAAGGATCTGCAAGCCGTTGGAGGGTTGATCGCCGGCCAGTGGTACCCGAAGATTGTGGCAATCTTGAAGAAGCATTACGAAAGGCGCACCCTTCCCAAGTCCATGTGGCCGAAGGTGCTGAACTGTGCCGGCGGGTTGATCAATCGGCAGCTGAACGAGGCGAAGCTGCGCACCATTCGGCATCTGCGCGAAACGCTGCTGAACGTGCGCCAGATTCCGCAGATGAAGATACTGGCGATCTGCGACGATGGAATCGACCTGTTTCCCAGCCTGAACGACATCTACAGTGTGTATCAGAATGCGATCGACGATGTGATGGCGGTCGCCAACCGGCTGGACTGTCTGGAAACGCTGGTCGATCCGGCCAGCTTTGAGCCGAAAAGTTCACCCTACTTGCGGGTAGGCATTGCCGAACGGTGTGTCCAGGAGGCACATGAACAGATACAGCAGGCTCTATTGATAGCCTTCCAGCCGTTGGCCGTGTATCTGAGCGGGTTTCAGGCCGAGTTTGCGGGACTGCTCTGTCCTTCCACGAAGGAGGAGATGGATGAGTTTCTGTCCGAGCCGAGATCGTTCGATAATTATATAGCGAAGATTGAGGAGTTCCAGATGTATAAGGAGAAAATCCGAGCCATGGTACAGAAGGAGTACTTCCCGATGGCGATCGTCAATCAGTCGGATGCGATCGGTAGCTTGCGGAAGATCGTTGAGCGGTATATCGATCGGATTGCGAACCATATCGCGATAGAGCATCGGCGCGAGATTCAGCGCATTTGCAAAGAGTTTGAAGAGATCAAGGAGAAGGCACTGGAGATACCAACCTCGACCGAGCAGCTGATGACGAACGGGGAGTACATGACGCGTGTCAAGACGGAAATCATTGACGAGCTGCGTGATAAAATTCAGATCACCATGCGCGTAAGGAAATCGGGGGGAAGGGGAGGAGTTGTCAGATACCTTAACAGACTAGCTCTTCATTTTAGATCAATGCTTATCTCGTGGAGCTTATGGAATTGCCGGCGGATCAAATTGAACTGCAGGTGGAAAGCGTCAACTGGTACTTCCGCATACAGTCCGTGTTCGAGATCAACTCGACCAACTTCGAGCAGTACAAGTTTTCATTCGAGGAGAAGCTGCAGGAAGTTACCAAACAGCTGAACGAAAAGATGGAAGACATGATACCGCACATTGCCATCATCAACGATATGACAGAGACGGAAAAGTTCCGCGACTACATCGTCGTGCTGCACGGGTACATCGATCAAATTTTCGTGTTCGAGGACTACGTCAAATGGATCAACAAGGAGGAGGTGCTGTTTAAGTTCCCGAAATCGCAGTACGCGGTACTGGAAGCGATCAAATCATTCGTTGTACCATTCTACAAGCTAATCCGGTATGATGGCACTAGAGGTGATTGGAAGGATACCTTGAGTAAACCTTTTTTTCTGTTTAAGCCTATGTATGCGGTGGCTACGGTACTACAATGTATGGATGGACGGTCCGTTCGAGTATCTGGAACCGCATTTTGTCGAATCGAAGACGGACGAATTTTTAAAAGAATTTCAAAAAACCCAGAAGTACTACCGGAATCGCATCAAGGCGGATATGCTAGAGAATACATTGTGCAAATTTAAGGTAAGCGCTTCTAATGCTTTGCATTGTTGTTTCATGGTTCTAGTGTAATGTATTATGGCTGATATGAATCCTAAAACAATGTTGGGTCTATTTTTGACCATAAAATTACATAAAACCAAACATTTGACTTGTTACAAAATGTTACGAAGATTGAAGGAAGTATAACAAATTTATTAATTAACAGAATCTGTTAAGGATTATAAATTTATGATCATTCTTGAACTTTTGAAGATTCGTGATTCCTAGGAGATTCGTGATTCCTAGATTTTGTATATCAGTCACAAATATTTCATAATAAATCATGACTTTGTCCAGACTTCAATGACTTCAGAATCCTTCATCTGAACCTGATTTACTCAACCGCAAATGTTTTACTTCTTCCCAGGGTCAAACAGAGGATCCCGATCCGGAGAAGCACCCCTGCCCGCTTAAACTGTGCGCCCGTATGTCGCAGTCGATCAAGGATTTCCATCTCGGAGTGTACGTGGTAAAGATCATGTGCAATCCAGCACTGAAAGACCGTCACTGGGATGAAATGTCCGAAATAGCTGGATTTGATCTGACGCCCGACGCGGGCACCACACTGCGCAAGATCATCGACTACAAGCTGGACAAGGATCTGGACAAGTTCGAGATCATCAGCATCGGTGCGAACAAGGAGCTGGCGCTGCAGCAAAGTTTGCAAGCGATGATTGCCGAATGGGAAGAGATCATGTTTAAGCTGAACCCGTTCAAGGATACGGGCATCAACATTCTAACCGGGTTGGACGAGATACAGGCCGTGCTGGACGATCACATCATGAAAACGTTGGCCATGCGTGGTTCGGCGTTCGTTAAACCGTGCGAAAAGGAGGTGAAGGAGTGGTACCAAACGCTAACGCGCGTCAACCGTACCATAGAGCAGTGGGGCAAAGTGCAGGGCAGCTGGCTCTACCTGCTGCCCATCTTTTCCTCCAAAGACATCGTTGCGCAAATGCCCAACGAAGGGCGAATGTTTCAGCAGGTCGACAAGACGTACCGCATGTACATGAAGACGGTCGAGTCGAACCGGTCCGTGATAGGGGTGGCCGCGGCCAAGGGCGTCCAGGAAGCGATGGAACAGTCGAACGAGCTGCTGGAGGAGATCACCAACGGCGTGAACGAGTATCTCGAGAAGAAGCGGCTGTTCTTTCCGCGCTTTTTCTTCCTCTCCAACGACGAGATGCTGGAGATACTGTCCGAAACGAAGGACCCGCTGCGCGTGCAGCCCCACCTGAGCAAGTGCTTCGAGGGTATCAATCGGCTGGAGTTTGACGACCGGCTGGACATTCGGTCGATGTTCAGCATCGAGAAGGAGCAGGTGCAGTTCGTCGAGCCGGTGCCGACGCTGGAGGCGCGCGGCAGCGTCGAGAAGTGGCTGTCCTGGGTGGAGGCCTCGATGCTGGAAGCGGTGCGGTCCCAAATTAGCGCCTCGTACCGAGCGTACCCGGAGAAGACGCGCTGCAAGTGGGCCCTCGACTGGCCCGGCATGGTGGTGCTGTGCGTGTCCCAGATCTATTGGGCCGCTAGCATCCACCAGTGCTTCCGGAAGCGCAACAACACGCTGATACTGGACCTGTTCGATCGCCTGCAGGTGGAGCTGATGGACGTGGTGGCGCTGATGCGCTCGAAAGACCTGTCCAATCTGCAGCGCATCACCGTCAAGGCACTGATCGTGATCGATGTGCACGCGAAGGACGTCGTGCAGGAGCTGATCAGAAATCGCGTCAGTTCGGAGAATGATTTTCAATGGTTGGCCCAGCTGCGCTACTACTGGGAGGAGGGCGGCGACGGTGAGTCGGCGGCGGCGGCCGTGACGGTGAAGATCATTAACGCGGCGGTACAGTTCGCTTGCGAGTATCTGGGCAATTCTGACCGGCTTGTTATCACTCCGCTGACCGATCGCTGCTATCGCACGCTCATGGGCGCCTACCAGCTTCACCTGAACGGGGCACCGGAAGGTCCGGCCGGCACAGGCAAGACGGAAACGACGAAAGATCTCGCCAAGGCGCTAGCCGTCCAGTGCAAGGTGTTCAACTGCTCGGACGGGCTCGACTATAAGGCGATGGGTAAGTTTTTCAAGGGTCTGGCGTCATCGGGCGCTTGGGCCTGCTTCGACGAGTTCAACCGGATCGAGCTGGAGGTGCTGTCGGTGGTCGCCCAACAGATCCTCTGCATCGTACAGGCCGTCCGCGGTGGAGTGCAAAAGTTCAACTTTGAAGGCACAGAGCTAACGCTCAATCCAGCCTGTTACGTATGCATCACGATGAACCCGGGCTACGCGGGACGATCCGAGTTGCCCGACAACTTGAAGGTACTGTTCCGCACCGTCGCCATGATGGTACCGGACTACGCGATGATCGGCGAGATATCGCTCTACTCTTTTGGGTTCATCAACGCACGCACACTGGCTGTCAAGATCGTCACTACGTACCGGCTCTGTTCGGAGCAGCTCTCGTCGCAAAACCACTACGACTACGGTATGCGGGCGGTCAAAACGGTGCTGCAAGCGTGCGGCAATCTCAAGAAAGCCTTCCCCGACGATGATGAGGAGATCATCCTGTTGCGCTCCCTGCTGGACGTTAATTTGCCCAAATTTCTCGCCAAAGATATCCCGCTGTTCGAGGGCATCATATCGGATCTGTTCCCCGGCGTCGAGCTGCCTCGCGCGGACTACGCCGCACTCGAGCGAACCTTCCGTGAGGTGTGCAGTGAGTGGAACCTCCAGCCGAAAGATACCTTCCTTACGAAAGTGATACAAACGTACGAAATGATGATCGTACGCCACGGATTCATGATGGTTGGCAAACCATTCTCCGCCAAATCGATGACACTGCGTGTACTCGCGGCCTGTCTGTCGAAGCTGAAGACTGCCCGCACTGGGAACCCCTACTTCCAGCGCGTTCAGCTCGAGGTAGTCAATCCGAAGGCAATTACGATGGGCCAGCTGTACGGTGCCTTCGATCCAATCTCGTACGAATGGACGGATGGTATCGCTTCGACGATATTCCGTGGGCACGCGATGGACACCAGTGCCGATCGGAAGTGGCTCGTGTTTGACGGCCCGGTCGATGCGGTGTGGATCGAAAACATGAACACCGTGCTGGATGACAACAAAAAGCTGTGCCTAACGTCGGGCGAGGTCATCACGATGTCTAGCGACATGTCGATGATTTTCGAGGTGATGGACCTGGAGCAGGCATCGCCCGCGACCGTATCGCGCTGTGGTATGATTTTCATGGAACCGTCCGTCATTGGGTGGGAATCATTCGTCGAGTCGTGGATTGAGCGGTGCAACAACAGCTGGACCCACGACTGGCACGATCTGTTGATGGAGCTTTTCCGCTGGATCATACCGGACTGTTTGGAGTTCATTCGTTGCCACGGTCATCAGTACCTGCATCCGGGCGACGTTAATCTGCTGATGGCGACGATGCACATCTTCGAGATGGTGATCGACGAGGCGTGCCACGAAAGTCCGGACGAGTACGGCAAGTATCTGTTTACCTGGTTCCAGGCCGCCATGATGTACGCGGTCGTGTGGGGCCTGGGCGGAGTGCTTGACATGGAGTCGAAGGTTAAGTTTGATGAGTTCTATCGAGAGGTAAGCTTAAGATGGTTTGATCTGTTTACGATTTATGCTACACATTTTCGATTCCTTCGCGTGCGAAATTAGATTTGGAAAGGGGAGCAACATCCCGTGCCAGAAGCGGTCGGTAAGATCGATGTATCAATGCCGGGTGAGGGCATGATCATCGACTACGTGTATCACTTCAAGCAGAAAGGCTCGTGGCGCTACTATCCCGACATGGTGCGGCAGATGAAGAATGAGGTCGGTTTTACCTTACTCGTGCCGACGCTCGACTCTGTGCGCTATATGCACATTCTGGACATACATGTCAAGGTAACAATGTAGTGATCACTTCAAGTTTTGTCACATCTCACACACACACCTTTGCCCTATTCTACAGAACAAAAAGCCACTGCTGCTGGTTGGGCCAACCGGCACCGGCAAAACGTACTACATTCAAAACTACATGATGAGCAAGATGGACCAGGAAAAGTTTCTGCCAACGTTTATCACCTTCACGACGCAGATCAGCGCAAACCAAACGCAGGACCTGATCATCTCCAAGCTGGTGAAGAAAAAGCGTGGCATCTACGGGCCGCCGGCCGGCAAGACGTGCGTCCTGTTTATCGACGACATGAACATGCCGGTGAAGGAGGTGTACGGTGCGCAGCCACCGATCGAGCTGATGCGCCAGTACTTCGACCAGGCGCACTGGTACGACCTCAAGGACACGTCGAAGGTGTACCTGAAGGACATACTGGTCATGGCGGCGTGCGGGCTGGTCGGCGGCAGCCGGCAGGACGTGTACGAGCGGTTCATCTGCCACTTTAACATCTTCGCGATTAGCAACTTTAACGACGAAACGATGTTCAAGATCTTCTCCGCCATCCTGCTGGACGGGTACAAGAAGGGCGGCCACGCCTCGGACGTCATCAACATGGTGAACATGATCGTGAACGCAACGCTCGATACGTACCAGTTCGCCTGTGCCAAGCTGCTGCCGACGCCGGCTAAATCGCACTACATTTTCAACCTGCGCGATGTGCTGCGCGTTATTAGCGGCTGCTCGATGCTGAAGCGCGAGTCGGTCGAGAGCAAGAAGATCTTCCCGAAGCTGTGGCTGCACGAGTCGATGCGCATTTTCTACGACCGGCTGGTGAACGATGCCGACCGGATGTTTGTCTTCGACAAGCTGCTGCAGAACATGAAGACGTTCTTTAAGGAGAAACCGGAAGCACTGATGCCGGAGCTGTTTGATGAGGTCACCGGGCAGGTGCTGATGAACAGCTTGAACAATCTGATGTTTGGCAGCTACTTCGATGCGGACGCGGAGACGGAAGATCGAAAGTACGAGGAAACGCAAAACGTGGAACAGTTCCGCGATCTGGCCGGGAAGGCGCTGGTCGAGTATAATAGCTCGCAAAAGTCCAAGATGGACATTGTGCTGTTCCAGTACGCGCTTCAGCACCTGAACAAGGTGTGCCGCGTCATCTCGATGGCGGGCGGCAGCTCGCTGCTGATCGGGATGGGCGGTTCGGGACGGCAGTCGCTCACCAAGCTGGCGGCCCAGCTGTGCGGTCAATCGCTCTTTCAGCCCGAGATTACCAAGTTTTACGGCATCAATGAGTGGCGCGAAGATTTGAAGAAAGTGCTGAAGGAAGCGGGCGGTCTCGGGCATGACACGGTGTTCCTGCTGACGGAGGCACAGCTGCAGGAGGAAGCGTTCCTGCAGGATATCGACTGTCTGCTGAACTTGGGCGAGGTACCGAACATCTTTGCGATTGACGAGAAGCAGGAAATACTGGAGATGGTACGGCTGGCGGCGCAGGGCGGCAATAGGAACCTTGACATCTCGCCGCTGGAGGTGTTCCAGTTCTTTGTGAACCGCTGCAAACAGAAGCTGCACATTGTGATCTGCTTCAGCCCGATCGGGGGAGCGCTGCGGACGCGCATCCGTATGTACCCGTCGCTGGTGAACTGTTGCACGATCGATTGGTTCGATGCGTGGCCGGAAGATGCACTGGAGAAGGTGGCCGACAAGTACATGAAGGAGCTGAACGTGTCGGCCGAGGTGAAGAAGTCGATCGTTGTGCTGTGCAAACATTTCCACGTCATTGCGCGGGACGTGTCGGCCCAGTTTACGACCGAGACGGGGCGCGTAACGTACATTACCTCTGCGTCTTACCTGGAGCTGATCAAATCGTTCCGCAATCTCACCCAAAAACATCAGACAGACATCATGAACAACAAGCTCCGATATCTGGGCGGTTTGGATCGGCTCAGTGCGGCGTCCGATGCCGTGTCGAAGATGCAGATCGAGCTGAACGCACTGCAACCGACGCTGATCGTGATGGCGGAAAACTCGCGCAAGATGACGGAAGAGATCGAGAAGGAGTCGCTCGAAGCGACAGCCGCCACGGAGCAGGTGAAGAAGGACGAGGTGGTCGCGAACGTGCAGGCGGCCGAGGCGCAGATCCTCAAGGCGGACTGTGAGAAGGATCTGGCCGGTGCGATACCGATCCTGGAGGAGGCAATACAGGCGCTGAACACCCTGAAGCCGACCGACATTACGCTGGTGAAGTCGATGAAAAACCCGCCGGAAGTGGTGAAGCTCGTAATGGCCGCCGTCTGCGTGATGAAGGGCATCACGCCGGACAAGGTGGCCGATCCGGCGACGGGCAAAAAGATGCTCGACTACTGGGGCCCCAGCAAGCGGCTGCTCGGGGATCTTGCGTTCCTGCAGACGCTCAAGGACTACGACAAGGACAACATCAACCCGGACACGATGCGCAAAATTCGGAAGGACTTCATCCCACACAAAGACTTCCAGCCGCACATCGTGGCGAAGGCGTCGAGCGCGGCCGAGGGTTTGTGCAAGTGGATCATCGCGATGGACCTGTACGACGCGGTGGCCAAGATCGTGGCGCCCAAGAAGGAGAAGCTGAAGCAGGCGGAGAAGGAGTACGCGGAGACGATGGCAATACTGAACGAGAAGCGACTGCTGGCGGCGAACCTGGAGCGCCGGGTGGCGGAGCTGAACGACAATCTTGAGATTGCGAACCGCAAGAAGCAGGAGGTGGAGGATGAGGTGCAGCTGTGCAAGGACAAGCTGCAGCGGGCGGAAACGCTGATCGGTGGGCTGGGCGGCGAGAAGACGCGCTGGATCGCGTCGGCCGAGAACTTGCAGCGGCTGTACGACAGTCTGGCGGGCGACATACTGGTGTCCAGCGGGGTGATCGCTTACCTTGCCCCGCTGACGGCGTCGTACAGGGGCCGGTGCATCGGCGAGTGGCACGACCTGTGCGTCGCCAACAGCATTCCCTGCTCGCCCGAGTACAGCCTGCTGGAGGTGCTCGGTTCGCGCATCAAGATCCAGAACTGGAACATTGCCGGCCTGCCGACGGATGCGTTCTCCACTGAGAATGCGATCATTATGGATTGCTCGTCGCGGTACAGCTTGTTCATCGATCCGCAGCTGCAGGCGAACAAGTGGATCCGCAACATGGAGCGCAACAACCATCTGGTGGTGGTGAAGTTTTCCCAGTCCGACTACATGAAGAAGATCGAGAGCTGCATCGAACAGGGCTACCCGGTGCTGGTGGAGAATGTGTTTGAGGAGCTGGAGGCACCGCTCGATCCGATACTGAACCGAAACACGTTCGTGCAGGGTGGCGTAGAGTACATGACGCTCGGGGAGAATGTGATTCCACTGTCGCCGAAATTCCGCCTCTATCTCACGTCGAGCCTGCGCAATCCGCACTACCTGCCGGAGGTGTACAACAAGGTGACGGTGATCAACTTTGCCCTCACGATCCAGGGGCTGGAGGATCAGCTGCTAGGGATTGTGGTGGCGAAAGAGCGACCTGATCTGCAGGAGCTGCGGCAGAGCTTGATTCTGCAGGGCGCTAAAAACGTCGCCATGCTGAAGGACGTAGAGGACAAGATCCTGAAGACGCTGTCGGAGTGCAAGGGTGATATACTGGAGGACGAAAGTGCGATCAAGATACTGGACGACTCGAAGCGCATCTCGAGCGACATTGTCAAGAAGCAGGAAGACTCGCGTGAAATTGAGCAAAAGATTGAAGCCTTCCGGCAGAGTTATCGCCCGGTCGCGGTTCATTCGTCCACCCTGTACTACTGCATCACCGAGCTGCCGAACGTGGACCCGATGTACCAGTTTTCGCTGGCCTGGTTCGTGAATCTGTACATCTACTCGATCGAGAATGCGAACCGCACGAAGGAGCTGTACCGGCGGCTCAAGTACCTGATGGATGCGGTAACGCTTAATCTCTACAACAACGTGTGCCGGTCACTGTTCGAGAAGGATAAGCTGCTGTTTTCCTTCATCCTCACCACCAAGATCATGATCTCGTGCAATCAGATCGATCCGGTCGAGTTTCGGTATCTGTTGAGCGGCGGGGAGAAGGTCGACGTCAAGCTACCCAACCCAGACGAAAGCTGGATCACGCCGAAACTGTGGGAGGACGTGTGTCGGCTCGAGCAGCTGTCCGACTTTGCCGGGTTTGTCGAAAGCTTTGCCGCCAACAGGCCAGAATGGCGTGATTATTACGATGCGGAGGAACCGCAGCTACTCAAACTACCTGCACCGTGGGACGAGAAGACGAATCGCTTCGAGAAGCTGATCGTGCTGAAAACGGTACGACCGGACAAGTTTGTCCTTGCCATTACGGAGTTTGTAGCGTCGGAAATGGGTCCACCGTACGTTGCGCCGCCCCCATTCGATATAGCCCGCTCGTACGAAGATTCCAACTGTCTAACACCGCTCATCTTCATCCTATCACAGCCCGCTCGTACGAAGATTCCAACTGTCTAACACCGCTCATCTTCATCCTATCACCCGGGGCAGACCCCATGAATGCGCTCCTTCTGTACGCGGAGAAGATGGGCTTCGATGAAGCGTTTCAGTCGATATCGCTCGGACAGGGACAGGGCCCAATAGCGCAGCGTATCATCGAGCGTGCACAGGAGGAAGGAAGCTGGGTGTGCCTGCAAAACTGTCACCTGGCCGCCTCGTGGATGCCCACGCTCGAGTATCTGTGGGAGAACATGGATCACTACAACACTACGACCTCGTTCCGGCTGTGGCTTACCAGCTACCCGTCGGAGCAGTTCCCCGCGAGCATTCTGCAGAACGGTATCAAGATGACGAACGAACCACCGACGGGATTGCAGCAGAATCTGCTCCGCTCCTACCACTCGGAGCCGATGAACGACGACGCATTCTACACGGGCTGCCCGGGGAAGGATCGAGCTTTCTCGAAGCTCCTGTTCGGTGTGTGCTTCTTCCACGCCGTCGTCCAGGAGCGGCGCAAGTTTGGCCCGCTCGGCTGGAACATTTCGTACGGGTTCAACGAGTCGGACTTCCAGATCTCGGTGCTGCAGCTGCAGCTGTTCATCAACCAGTACGAGGAGATCCCGTACGAAGCGATCACCTACCTGACCGGCGAGTGTAACTACGGTGGCCGCGTGACGGACGCATGGGATCGCCGAGCAATCGTGACGATACTGGAGGACTACGTCAACGACCGGGTGGTGAGCGATCCGAACTATCGTCTTTCCCCGCTGGCCGACTGTTACGGCATACCGCTGCGGAACGAGCATCGCGAATACCTGGCCCACATCGCCAACAACATTCCCAACTTCCCGAGCCCGCTCGTGTACGGGCTGCACCCGAACGCAGGGATTACGCGCGACCTGACCGCAGCACGCACCCTGGTCGACTCGATGATCCTTACGCAGGGTGGCACTTCCGGGGGCAGCGACAGTGAGGTGGAGAAGCAGGTGCTAGCAACGGTGGACGAAATCTACGCGCTGCTGCCGGCCGATTTCGATCTCGTGGCGTCCAAACGGCGCTACCCGGTCGACTACAGTGAGTCGATGAACACGGTGCTGGTGCAGGAGATGGAACGGTTCAATGGGTTGTTGCGCGAGATCCGTTCGAGCTGCGTGAATCTGAAGAAGGGCATCGCGGGGCTGATTGCACTGACGCCCCAGCTGGAGGCGGTCTTTGCGGCCATCCAGCACCGGCGCATACCGGGCTCGTGGATGAAGAAGTCCTACCCCAGCCTGAAGCCGGTCGGTGCGTACGTGGTGGATTTCTGCGCCCGGCTCGCCTTCCTGCAGCGCTGGTACGACGTGGGCAAGCCGGACGTGTTCTGGCTGTCCGGGTTCTTCTTTACGCAGGCGTTCCTGACGGCCGCCATGCAGAACTATGCGCGCCGGCATCGCATCCCGATCGATATGCTGACGTACGATTTCGACGTGCTCAGGGAGAGGAACGTCGGCAAGGCGCCGGAGGATGGTGTGCTGGTGGATGGGCTGTTTCTGGAGGGCGCCCGATGGGACGTGCCCAACAGTCGGCTGGAGGAGCAGCTGCCCAAGATGCTGGTTGATACGATGCCCATCATGCATCTGGTTGTACGTATTTAGGGAGGAGGATTCATTTCCATGGCACGTTACTAATGCGGTCCTTTTGTCGTCTTATAGCCCGCGAAAATTGTCGAACTTCAGGAAGGTTCCCGCTACAAATGTCCCGTATACAAGACGGCCGAACGGAAGGGCACACTGTCGACTACGGGACATTCAACCAACTACGTACTGCCCGTACTGCTCGGTACCAAGCTGCCCGCCAACCACTGGGTCAAACGGAGCGTGGCCCTACTCTGTCAAACGTCCGAATAATCTAACGGGGCGCATCTAAAGCATTTAATATAAATTTCTAGTGCAGTGTTTCTGAACAACTTTTTTATGATTTTTTTTGGCTCCACCCAAACAACTGAAGCGAGAGACATGTACACGGTAATTAGCGAAAGCATTTGTGAAAGTGTTTGCACCAATAAGCGCACACCCATCTAAGAGCCTTTTTATGCAAATCTTGACCCACTGCGCTGATGGTGGTTACCTGGTGCGGTGTCGTCTCAATTCCACTACCAGCAGCAAACAGATAAGAGGACGGGTTTCTGCTGCTGCTGCTGCCACCGATATTCAATTCACTCCCGCGGTAAACTCTTCTAGCAATGCCACCATGCGCCGCGTGCTCAACAATCCCTAACGTAACTACACATGCTGCTGTGCGCCACTGATAAACGCCTCCACCTTAGAGTGACTCAAAACATCACATCAAACTAAGCCAACTTCATTTCAATAGTCCGCTCAATCGGTGCGAGATATCGGTGGAGAAGAAGCTCGCAATGCAGCGTGTGCGGGCACAGAGGGGCAGCCTCTATGCTCAGCTGATATGGAGGAGGTTCTCGATGCCGCGGCATGTGGTTCGCGCCGCATATAAAAGCTGCCGTCAGCCGGGGTATGTACCTGTTAGTCTCCTGCTGGCTGTATAGCGCGGGAGTTTCGTGTTCCTCCGCCGTTCGGGGAATTCCAATTGCGAGTGTGCGAAATGAAGTATTCTATTGTGTTGGCGTTGGTGGTGGCCATGGTCGGAGCAGGTGAGTCAATTGTGAGAGAGAAAGATAGGGAAGATAGGGGAGATTCTCCGTTCCGTTGGTGTAATTAATTAACGACCCCAGAATACCATTGGGGCAATGAAATGTGCTAACACTGCGAAGCCGAAACGGCAAAACGAAAGCAGATCCTCAAGAGACGAACTGTGCCCCTCGGTGTACAATAAGTGAAAGTGTACAAATGTGGAACGACCAGTGGGCGGATTGTCGTTTCAGTGTAAAATTATTATTGTGGAATTTGGTAATAAGAAAAATTACACAAACACGTGTACGAAATGCGTACCAACGATTGGTTAAAGTGGTCACGTGGTGGGCTGGGCCACAAGGAATAACCCCACTTCAAACACTTTAGGTAGAATTTATGTGTGTGTTTTTTGTTGTAATGTGCAACGACTAAAGTGGGATAAGATTTCTTTTTTCACTAGTAATTGACAATGTGTAATCAGCTACTGTGACAAGCGCGAACTTGCAATAAAAGATAGCGGTGATAACGGAGAGCTACTAAACGGGGAACCATTAATGTGGAGTGCTCCACAAGAGAAGGATTAAGTTACAACAAATCAATCGACAGTTCAATGGCGATCCCCTGGTGGGTCCGGCTACTGGTTTTGTGATGTTGGAGCATCTTATCGATCTTATCAATAGGATTTGCGAAATGACAACGTCACACCCAAACAATGGAACCGAATGCCAAAGGGGTCATACAGCCGAGATATTGTTTTGTTTATTCAATGCACAATGGTTGAATGTTATTGCATAATTAAAGCACAAACAGATGATAAAAAAATGCCTAGTCTAGATGCCTATGGATTTAGTATAATTTATTGGAGATACTAAACACCGTATTTTACTTTCTCCTCAGAGGAAACGCAGCTAGAGGAGTCACTTTTATCACTCTCCCCGTAACGGTCGACGTCCTCCATTCATTGCAATAGACGGTTCAAACGTTTTGAATGATTACTTCTACTTCTTGGCAGTAATCCACAGCCCAACGATAGGCGCCTAACGATAGACGAGGTTGCATTCTTCACGATGCCACTTGCCAAGTATTTGTTGGCTCAAGTATGCCTTTTCTATAATCACTTCAAACGTTACTGATTCATAAAATCCTTGAAAAGCTTACTAATAGAGACGGAAAACTGGCTAAATGTAGTATAAAATCTAATTGAGGTTGTGTTCTTGAGCCTTACTACTAGCAGATTGATCCCTTCGTTACAGGGGTTTTCAGCGGTTCTTTTGACACACTTACTCAACTCTTTGTGATTTTATGTAATATGCTTATAGTCAGAAACATCATCAGAACACACAAACTCGGTATCAAGCGGCTCGATAAACCGCGCTTCAGAGATACGACGACTCCTATAAGGCCGGACATAATCGAATCTCAACAGGAACGTCCCTTCGTAACAAGGATTGACATGGTACTGATAAGCCTCAGAAGCCGCATACACTGCGT
Source organism: Anopheles melas (assembly GCA_000473525.2). Classification (NCBI taxonomy): domain Eukaryota; kingdom Metazoa; phylum Arthropoda; class Insecta; order Diptera; family Culicidae; genus Anopheles; species Anopheles melas. The sequence continues at coordinate 5,996 of AXCO02003976.1, read as the reverse complement.
TTGGCAGAGGCTGTCTGTCGCACTTTTATTCATCTTGAAATTACCCAAATATTGGCAGACAACACAGAAAGCCAAAAACACATCAATTATTCTTCCAAAAGATCACCTAATTTAATGATTATCTGTACCGAAAAAGGACACTTGTATGTGCTAGACACATCCCGGTTTTTGAAGACCAAAAAAGGCACAACTTGTAATGGGGAAAACAGTTGTTCTAACAACGTGACATGGTATATGGTTTAACTATAATGCACATAATTGAAACACCCGGTTTGGTTTAATGGTAAAGCGACATTGTTTGTTAAAGGTCGGAAGTAGTTCCCCATTTAAACCAAGAAAAAGGAATGATTATGGTTTAACTATAATGCACATAATTGAAACACCCGGTTTGGTTTAATGGTAAAGCGACATTGTTTGTTAAAGGTCGGAAGTAGTTCCCCATTTAAACCAAGAAAAAGGAATGATCAGAAATTAACACACGGCATTTCTTCGTTACTCATCATATAAACACCACACTTTTCCCATCTTTCTTTTCAATTCCTACCACCGCAGTCCCCCGTGAAGGCTTCGGTCCAGGCATGCAGGACTGGGGCTTTGCCGAGGTTCGGCCCGGTGCGCACATGTTCTGGTGGCTGTACTACACAACCGCCGACGTACCGAATCATGCCGACCGGCCGCTCGTCATCTGGCTGCAGGGTGGTCCCGGTGCATCGTCCATGTACGGCAATTTCGAAGAGCTGGGCCCACTCACGCTCGAGCTGGAGGAGCGTAACCACACCTGGGTGCGGGACTACAACGTCCTGTTCATCGACAACCCGGTCGGCACCGGTTTTAGCTATGTGGAGGATTTCTCGCTGCTCACCAAAACGAACGGCGAAATTGCGGACGATCTGGTGGAGCTGATGAAGCAGTTCTACGACGCGCAGCCCGAGTTCCGCAACACCCCGCTGCACATCTACGCCGAAAGCTACGGGGGCAAGATGGCCCCGGAGTTTGCGTACGTGCTGGACAAAGCGATCAAGAACGGTGAGATCGAGTGCAATCTGCAGTCGGTCGGCATTGTGGCCCCGTGGGTGTCGCCCATCGATTCCGTGCTGTCCTGGGCCGAGTTCCTGCTCAACATGGGCTACGTCGACACGAAGGGCTACAATGCCATCCAGGCGTCGGCCATCGAAACGGAGCACGTGCTAAACCAGGGCCAGTGGGAACAGGCCACCAGCCTGTGGGGCATGACGGAGAACGTTATTCTGCGCGAGACGCACGGGATCGATTTCTACAACGTGCTGTTCAAGCAGGACTTTGCCGGGACGCGCTCGCAGCTGGAGCAGTTTTCGCGCGATATGCGAAGTAAGTGTTGAGGAGTAGGGGTTTGACGATGTTTGAAGATGTAAGTAATGTATCATTTTTGCTCCTACCTCCACCAGGTGCTATTGCATCCCGTGCCACCCGCTTGGCATCGGAGGATCGCGACCAGATCCTGCAAGATCTGATGCGCTTCGAGGTGGCGCCCGCCCTAAGCCTACCCGCCGAATCAGTCTACGGTGCGCAGAGTGGTCGCGTGTTCAACACGCTGGCCGGTGACTTTATGAAGCCCGCCATCGACGTGATGGAGCTGCTGCTGAACAACACCAGCCTCGATGTCGTGATCATTACCGGCCAGCTCGACCTGATCGTTGCCACCCCGGGCAATGTGCGGTGGATCGAGAAGATTCAGTGGAGCGGTCGCAACAACTACCTGCAATCGCCCCGCAATGCCGTCGGCCAGCACGGTGTGCTGGAGGGGTACGAGAAGAGCTACGGCAAGCTGGCTGTGTACTGGGCGCTGCGTGCCGGGCACATGGTACCCGCTGATAATCCCATCCTGATGGACCTCATCCTACAGAAGCATGTGCCGGTGCAGTGAGTCATCGAGCTGACTCACCCGGTGGACTGACACACGATCATACAATAAAGTTTTGATATTTGTATTACACAACTCATGCTCCAGAAGCACGTGTGCCTTTAATAGCCCTCCAGAACGAGCCACGTGTTGCGTGAGACGAAGGTGTCTCCATAAAGGTGGTGGTGATGGTGGGGATAGATAACCTTTGCATCGGAAGTGCAGAATAATTAATCGATCGAAAGCAGATGGCGCGCAAAGATCATCATCTGCTGCTGCTGCTGTCTGCGATGACTGACATCATCTCGTGCTCAACCGATCAGCTGAGAGATGCAGAAGGGTCGTCTGATCGATGTTATAAAGTAGCGCACCATCAAGGTTGATCATCGTAGTGTGCCTCGAATTCTTGTGTCGCTTGGTAAACATCTTCTTGTGTGCTTCGATTGTGCGTAAAATGGGTAGAGCTGTTACATGGATTGTTTGGATCACAGTAGGCAGTGCATTTCTTGCTTCCGTTGGTTAGTGACGTCTAAAAGCGTGTTGTGAATGTTGTTTACTGTCTTGCTATAAGCATTTTTTGCATATTTCAAGTCGCAAACAATGGATTTGGTCCTGGGAAACAACACTGGGGCTACAGTGAGGTACGTCCGCGGGCGTACATCTTCTGGTGGCTACATCAGGTGCAAACTCAACGGCCCGAGACAAGACCGCTCATCATATGGCTGCAGGGTGGTCCGGGAGCATCATCAAGCGGCTACGGGAACTTTGAAGAAATTGGACCACTCGATCGAACGCTGAAGCCACGTGAAAATTCCTGGGTAGAACACGACGTCCTATACACGATACACCTGTCAAAGTCTTTCTAAAACCGTACTTTCACGCACTTCTAGGTGAAAGATTACAACGTCCTCTTTGTCGACAGTCCCGTTGGCAGCGGGTTTAGTTACGTCGAGGATCACTCCCTGTTGGCACGTAACACCACCACGGTGGTGAGTGATTTGGTCGCTTTTCTGAAACACTTCTATCGCACCATGAGCGCCATCACGATGAGCGATTGGGAGGGAAGCGTTCCACTGTACATCGCTTCGGAAAGCTACGGCGGCCGGGTTGCGGTTGAGTTTGCGTACGCATTGACGCATGCGATACAAGGTGGCACGATACGCTGCAAGTTGCGAGGGCTTTTCCTGGGCAGTGCGTGGCTCTCGCCCGTGGATAGTATTGCCGCGTGGCCACAGTATTTAGCCGGTCTGGGATTTGTGGATGAAGGTGGTCGTGAGCGTATCGAGCGGAAGGTAGCTGCTGTGCGCGATACATTGAGCCAGTCTGAGCGGCCTGGGCTGTCGATGGAAGTGTGGCACAGATTGCAGCAGACCATCGTACAGGAGACGGGAGGAATAAACTGCTACAATGTGCTAAAGCCAAGCAGGAAGGAGATTCAGCCGCAGGATGTTGAAAGTGATGAAGGTTGGTGAAGTATTTAGGGGTAAATAATTTATTATATTACTGGAATTTTGCGTGCAATCCACTCCTTCATCCATCTAACATGCTTCTTTTATAACAAATATCTTCTCTTCTTCTTTATGCAAAATTCTATCAAGATGTAACGCGAATTAGTTTTGTTACGTTCTGGGTACTGGGAATGCTTTATTTCTATGCTCAATGTTTCAAAAAACTGCCTCAGGGAACGGTTTGTTTACCAGTATGGTAACTAGATCGGATTAGGTCCTGTATCGTTTCTTGAATCGAACTTAAACTTGAATTCCAATAAGTTCATTATCAGTTCTAAGACCGATATGGTATCCGAAGCGAATCCAGCACCAATAATAGTTCAATATCAGTTCCAGTACCGGTAGGGGTTCAGTATCAGTTTGAAGACCGGTAATAGTTGAGGATTTCTACTAATGGTGTGGGGTTGGGATCAATTACAGGACCGATTCCAGTATCAGTTTGAGGTCAGGATATGTCCCAAGATCAGGTCAGGATATATTGGGGATCTCTATCAGGATATGAAATGGTTCGGGGACAGTTCTGGTGTAGGCTTCAATGTTAGTTATGTTTCAGGACCTGTAGGGGTTCATAACCGGTATGGATTCTCTACAAGTTCCAGAACCAGAATGGGTTCAGTATCAGTTCTAGGGCTAATATCGGTTCAAGATCAGTTCAAAAACTGGGATTGATCAGGATCTATTTCAAGCTCGGTATGGTTTCATAATCTGATCAAGCGCCACTATCAGTTTAGCATCATTTCCAGGAACGGCGTGGTCAGTTCAGGAACAGTTCCAAGACCGTTATGGGATCAGAATCGATTCCAGTAACGTTATACATTCAGAACTGCTCTGAATCTGATCCTGTAAGAGTTTGTGGTCAGTTCTAAACCCGGTTTGGTTTCTAAATCATTTTATCCCTCGAATTTAAGAAGCAACTGTAAATTCCGTTGTTTACACACACAAAAACCTTCAACTTGCTCCCTGGAGTTGTTACATACCTTCAAAATAATTTTACGAAGCCCTGTAACCGAGCCAAAACAAACTAGTAACAGTAGATTGTAGTTCCAACACTCTTCTACAGCAACAGCGATTACGTTATGACGTATGCACACGCAACACCAGCTTCGCTTGAAGCCAGCCTGCTATGATTCAAATTATCTCTGATTTATTCAGCAACCTCCCAAAACACCCCACCCCATTAGGTGGGAGGGGGGGGGGGGGGTTTGCTGGTTAACCCAATTTCATTCTCATTTCCAATCCCTTCGAAAGGTAATTCATTAGCACCCCCGCTCAAACCCCCAATACCGAACCACGTGGAGAGCGTGATTTCATTAAACATTAAATATTCCGATTTCGATTTTTACCAACACACACATACATTCGGTTTTCCTTCTCGCCAGTTCTAGTGTACGGTGAAACGCTCTGGTGGTACAGTGACACCGGTCCACCGCCCCCCGAATCGCACACCAGCAGCAGCCCGCTGGAGCAGCTCATGCGTGGTCCCGTGTCGCACACGCTCGGCATAGCAGCGACGAAACGGCCGCCCTGGGGTACCCAACGGACAGCCGTTTTCGATGCCCTCGGCGAGGATTTTCTGCAATCGAGCGTCGGCACCGTGCAGCGGCTGCTGAACGAAACCGACCTCGAGCTGGTAGTGTACAGCGGTCAGCTCGACCTTATCGCCTGCCTTCCGGGGACACGCAGCTGGATGGATCGATTATTCGCACACTCGCCGGCCCGCGAGCCTTTTACGACCGAGCCGAGCGGCATCATCGAGGGCTACCGGTCGCGGTACTCGAATCGCTTCACGCACTACACGGTTCTGCGGGCCGGGCACATGGTACCGGCCGACAATCCTTCCGCCATGCTACACATTCTGCACCGTCACGTTGGGGGGGACCGGTAAGAGTAAAGCGCGTTAAATTAGCGTTTCGGAACGATGCAGTAAAATGCAAGGACGATTCCAAAGGTGTGTGGCGCGCCACCAAAGCGTGAACGTGTGTACGCGTATTTATTTAAGAAACTCCTAAGAACGCAAAGAAACGTATGTACCAACGATTAGATTTGTTGCTCTGCCGCATCCCGCTTTAGCCCTATCCTAGCACAATCTTCCGGAGCTGGGCCCCGATCTGGTCCAGCGTGGCCTTGTCGATCCGCCGCAGACCGAGCGTGATGACGATCTCGTCGCTCTGCTGCAGGAAGCTCATCAGATAGCGGATGGCCGCTTCTGCCTCGTCCGAGCTGGCGCCGAACGTGTGCTTGATGGTGTAGATGCGGTTCGAACCGTCAGCACCGGCAGCTCCGCCCGGCCCGTCCCCGCTCAGATCGTTGTGAGCGTGACTGCGCACCGTGTACACGTTGGCCACCTTCTGGTGCTGGGTGATGATGAGGAAGAGCTTGTTCGCAAACCGATGGTACACGATGTCGGTCGGCTGACCCTCGATGACAATCGTCTCGATGTGATCGAATGCCGCCGGTTCGGTCGTGCTGGTGGCGGTCATGGCGATGCTGCTGCTGCTGCTGCTCCTGCTGCTTGGTGTGTATGTGTGTGAGGCACTGGGTGAAGTGAAGACGAGCCGGATGTAATTCGTTGGAATTTCCTTTTTTGCCTTTTTCCCCCGCCCTTGGGT
>AXCO02003975.1:0-26049 GCA_000473525.2 Anopheles melas | reverse complement strand
TCTCTCTCTCTCTCTCTCTCTCTCTGTGTTTTCAGCAAACGACAAACGATTAACTGCTGCTGAGCACCGATGTGATTCTTTTTTCTTCCTTTGGGGTTTTGGTCGTTTGCAATGTTCATAAACATGTTTGCAATAATTCAATTTTGAACCGTTCGAAACAGCATCATAAATTAGACATTTTATCACAACACACTTGCGCATAGGGAGCGAAGCAGTGCAGTGTGCAGACGATTCGAGTTGTGTAAAGGTTTCAGTCTATTTTTATCACTTTCGTAACTATGTACAACATTGTGCGCAGTGGTGAAATTTACCCAGAGCTTTCATTTTCATTTAATTACTTCCATTATTTTTCCTCCGTTTTAAACCTTCAAATTCCATCTCATTGAAAATCTTCCCTCGTCAGAGCTTGATCAATAGTGTCTTCGCTGCATCTAAGCTAACCTAAATCAATTGAGCGAAATGATTTTTCTTCTTCTTAATGCACATTTTCTTATACATCATTCACTATTCAACTTGCTGTGATGCCGCTCTATTTATAGTGCATTTCGATTCGCCGCTGCAGGTTGTGCACCGAATGCAAAGTGAGTGCGCCCAGACGGAAATATGGCCAGACGAGCACGACAACTTGGGCAGAAATGAAACTTAATTTCTTCGACCACAGATCGGCACCGTTGAGGGAACGGGTACGAGCCGAGTATGTTTGATGAGCACGTCTGTGACCCAGTTTTCGATGATTTCGCAACCAAAATCCGTCACCGGAGCTAAATTCGATAACCTGTTCCAGCAGAGATGGTTTTTGCAATGGAAACTCGGTGGAATGGCGTTTTTTGAGAAATGGACGGATTTTTGAGTTTATAAAAGCCTGAAAAGAACATGAAAAGAAAATTCTGATTGGGTCGATGAAGAAAGCAATTAAAGTGCATCTTTTCGCTACTTCGCACAAATGGCTGCGAAGAGTAATTCCTCGTTCATGCGCGCTGGGACAGACAGTAATGTGCTGAGATATCTTTCAGAGCAAGAAATTTATTATCAATTCAAGCTGTGTATGTGTGTTTTACATATGCATCCCGTAATGGATGCTCTACACATGACGAAAGCACAAAGTTTTGCCAGATAAGGGAGCCCCAACATCTGAATCACAGCCTTCGAAGTATGGATGTGATCAATCAGTTAACACTGAGCACCGCACAGCACACGACACTAAACGTTGACTTTCTTTTCTCACTCATTCTTTCTCTCACTCTCTCTCTCTCTCTCTCTCTCTCTATTTCACTCTGTCTCTGTCTATATGATTCTTTATTCCTCTCACTCTTTCTTTCGATATTTGCTAACAGAGCTTGATGCAAAAGAAGTTTTTGATCTGTGGAAAAGTTTTCAAATGGCTCGTTGCCGAAGTTTATGTGCTTGAACTTTAGTGGTCTTTTGGCAGTGCTGTTGAAGCTGTTGCTCGAGCATTTTTGATGAAGGACGGGTGATGGTAAATGCACCCGTCAGAATGGAAAATATACCTGTAATGTTCAACATTCAAACACAACTGTATGCCGTAACAAATCACCAAGACTGAAAAGGGGATGGACGCGTTGAAATCAATCCATTTTTGAGGGGCCGAAAAGTTTCGTGACGTAGACTGAATGTTATGATGTTTTACGATGGAGTGGATTGATGGGCTTTAACGCATTTAGTTTAAATTATTTTTCACTTCACGTCTATCTTGCAAACAAAAGCAAATATGCATTCACTGAAAAACATGCATCATTTCGCTTGATTTTTCAAAAAGACACAACCATTTCCAAGCCAACACTTCACGGCTATGGTTCATTTTGATGGATGCAGTCTGCAAATAAACAAAAGCCTCTGTCGCACTCGAGCCTTATCAGCACATTTGCAGACCATCCCGTGGCAGAAGGTAAGAAGCAATTCTCTACCCTGCTGGCAACCGTGTAGCTGAGCTTCGCTGCATTTGCATATCAATGGCGATGTAAAACCACCAGTTGTAGAGTGATAAAACGCTTACGAACGTAGCCGTCCCACGGTGGTACAGCCTTTCAATCCAGTTGGCTGCAAAGCAAGGCTTGCGGTCGGGCCGTACGTGTCACAGATTGAACCCGAAACATAAACAGCACTTTGGCGTGGTATCCGGGACTGTGGGTCACTCGCACTGCCGTCCAGATTGCACTTGCAATGGTGGCGAAGGTATGCGATGGTCACATGTCGATTCCGGCAACCTGTGTACGATGCACGACCGTTACAAAGTGAACGGGATGGCGAAAAAAATAAAACAACAAAAGCAGGGTTAAACTCAACCCGATCAAAATACACCGGAAGAAGTGAAACTAAGCCGCATATTTTCGTGGTTTTCGGTACGGGATTTTCCACGGCGCTTCTTACCCTTATTCACCGAAAACGCTATGCTCGTCCTGCCATGCGCTTCTGAACGATCGAAATCCTGTCGATCGTAGCCCATTCGAGGATGTGGTTTTTTGCACTCATCCAACCATTGTGGAGAGTTCGTGTGTGTGCATGTGTGTATGGGGAGATTTTCGATTGTTTCACCGGCATGGCAGCTGTAATAGCGTGCGCTAGAACGAGTGACTGCACTGGGTTGGAAAGATAAATGGAGCCGCCCGGTGGTTGTTGACGAGAATGATGCTGCTGCCTCGTTCGACGCAACGACTTTCCCTGCACGCCTAATCCGTGCACAGGTGGATTGCTTTGTGATGGAAAGCAAAACCATGGCAGCGCAATGCACCGTACCCAACGCTGCCCACTGATGATGTTGATGATGGTGCTGATAAAAATCGTTTGCACTGGGTGCCGGTGAAAGCGTGCGAGAGAGAGACCAACCGTGCGGTTACGGTGGTGACAGATTGCAGGAGAGTTTTGTGCACATTGCAGAAGAGGTTTTACCCGCACAGAAGAAGCAAGCGTGTGTTTGGGGAATTTTCGTCAGAAACTGCATCGATAACAACACAAAAGTTGAGCTCGATGCAGGAAGGGCGCCACAGTGGCCGCAAACGTGACTTTGTGCTGTACTGCGCGCATATCTGCCCGATGTAAAAGTAATAATAGCTGCTCAGCTTGAACTGCGAAGAACAAATGCGTGCAGCTTGGTTGTGAATTTCCGTGCGACAGTGGTTCCAACGAACGCCGTTTGAATTGCCGTCTATGGCTGAGCTTTTGCACGACCGAAACGCAATAAATGTACACACCACGAGGGAAGGGCCGATTTCGCGGGAAGAGCAATTCACTGCAGCAAACTGTTCAGCTGGTGGACAGTACCGGGAAAAACCTGGGAGCATCCGTTGATGCCAACAAGCCACAATCGTAGCGATGCACTTTACTCGTCCAATTCATCTGCTGTGCTGCAACCATACCGCAAACCGAAAACGCCCAGAAAACGCACTGCCGTGCGCCGGTGGATGATACTTTTGTGGAAATTATACACGTGCACTAAATTGCAAACCTGCAATCGGCAATTTGGATCTGTGAATTGCAATCAAAATGCATTGACCGTGGCTGATGGAAAGATGCGCAGGCCATGGGAGCAATTTGGGCCCGGCTATCAAAAGGTGACGATTCAATTGCACCTGAAAGGGGTTTGAAGTATCACAGTGTTAATTCAGGGTTTAAGCGATCTGGCACCATGTTTTCAAGTTGATCAGTGGATGCGATATATTTGTTTAATTTAACGAGTCACAATGAATACAGTACATTAACGTCAGGCAGGTAAAACTGCGCAAACCCTAGAATAATTTTCCCGTTAAATACGTTAGATGTGGACCGATTTTTGGGATATTTTCATGGGGCAATACGGTTACCTTTGTTACACGAACTGCGTGGCTTAGAATATATCTTTCGGTTACCAAACGTATCGCCTGTACAAATACAATAGCTTTCGTTGACCGCTCACTTTGCTACAGATTACTCATGAACTGATTAAAATTTTACTCCCCTTTGTGTTTAGTAGCGCGGTATATTTTAACCTTCATTTTGTTCCTTTTATCAATTTTCCACGAAATATTACACGAACCATTTGTTTACATGCGCCAGCAATGGTCGCTTTGTATTATTATTTCCATTTCTGCTTTGTGTAAGTCAAGTGCCGATTGTATACCTTCCAGTTACAGTATCCATTGAATTTGTTTCTTTTTGTATCGTATTTGCTCTCCACTGGCTTCATACCAGCAGCCAACGTTTGCCATGAAACGTACGGTTCACTGCACCAAATCAGTTTTATATTCTGTGTTTATTTTGCACCGTTTCCTTTCGCCTGAAAAAAAAACAATTGCTAAATAAAACTGGCAACATTCGAAATCAGTTCCGGCTTTACTTTTTTCAACAGCCATTCGACTCATTAAATCATTAATTAGAGACCGATTCGCAGCTTCTGGATGTACCTTTGCGAAAACGGTTGGAATGAGAACATTTCTGGTGGATGGCGCAGGGGCATAGTGGGCATAGCAGACCCTTCGGACGAATAATTTCGGACATCCAATCAAGGCCATAAGGAGTGGGAGCAGCTCAGAAACATAATCCCCGGTTTGCCCACTGGCACTTAATTGTGCCGTAGATGCTGTCGTTAATTTGTCCACACTGTTTACGCCTCCAAGATGGACTCCGAATAGCCAGTTTTTACGCTCCGAGTCCACAATGGAGAAAATGAGAAATTTTAACTACGTTAAAAACGAGTCCTTCCGTTTTGCAGCTAAAGTGCAAAGCTAAGAGCAACAATGATAGCAAAGAAAAAAGGGGTTTACAAGCCATCACTGTGACATAATTGGTTTTATGATCCTGTGCTCCCGTTCGCCACTATTACACGGACTCCCGCTGTGGTCACATTTTACACCGTATCACCACCAGGACGCCTCGCTTTCCAGCCAGCGAATCGCACCGTATAAGAGGCACGTAGCAAAAATCATGACACCCACAACCAGTGTTTTCCGACCCCGTTTCAACTTCCGGTACCGTTTCTTCCCCGAGCCGCTGGTACGCATAGAAACAAAAAGGTAGCGGAAGCCTTTCCCCAACAGATAACTTCCGACTGGCAGCGAAAACACATCAGCAATTATCATTTAGTGCTTACAATAACAAAAAGCCACAGCAAACTTCCTGCTGCTCCCCAAGCGTATACACAAACACACTTTGGCACCTAGCAGAAGCTGGGCCCCGGAAAGTCCCTCAGGGGTGTTTCATCCGCCACCCTCTCGCCAGCCGCGTGCAGCGTACCCACGTTAGGAGAGCATTTGAAAACTTTTCTATTATCCAAGATGAGCTTCCTGGGGCAACGTGTCTCATCGGAAGGCGAAATTCGTTCACCCAAAACCAAACCGAGCTCTCCCGCTTTCTCTAGGCATCGACATCGGAAGCAGTTGAAGGCCTAGTTAACCTAAAGGTGGGGAAAGAGTGGAGAGTGAAGCACTGCGTTGGACTAAATGGCTGACGCGGGACGCGGGTGTGGGTAGGGTTTTTAGTAGAAACTCTAACAAAATCGTCAACATGCCGGGCCCAACCCCCGGCCGTAGTGCGAAGAAGTTTCGACGCTCTCAAAAAACCAGAAAGTACTTCTAGTGGGATGGTACGAAAGGGTCACGACATTGGTCGGGCGCGAAAGGACAACATCGTCATCATCATCATCATCATCATCATCATCGTGTTCACCATCATCGCCATCATCGCTGGTCGACCGCTGTGTGAATTGTAGCAAAGGAATGCTAAGGCAGACTGGCAGACGGAGGGCGTGTGGGGAATCTTTTCCCAAAACTCATCTCATGCTCACACCAGCCCCAGTCCCAGAGCGTGCCACTCAACCGAAGCCCCATGATTTCCCGATACAGGGCCTCCCTTTCCATCCGTTTGCATTTGTCTCATTCCACCCGCACAAAGGACCGACGGGGATGGAGGCAAAAACAAAAGTTAATAATTGCTCATATCTTTGGGGAAAACGAGAAACGAAACTGGTGACTGGGCCGCTTCATGGCAAAAGGGACAAAAAGTGAAAATGGGAAGGGAGGGGTTTTGGTGCTTCTTTTTTGCAGCCAGCTGCTACGGTCTAGTCCTTCCTCCCAGCCCAGGCCTTACTGGGTTTTGTTTTTCTCTGCTCAATTTCACTTCGAACCTTGGGCGCCAAGAATGGTCGATCCAGATCGATGGGCCAAACCAGGGGGAAATGGATGTGCACGGGGTGCTGGAAACTTCTCATTCACTTTTCGATCTTTACCAGTTATAAATGTTGTGCACAATTTCCTCCTACCCCTCCCCACTTGCTCACAGGGGTGGTTTTTGTGCAAAAGAGACTGTTTCGAACGGAAGAGCTGGTCGGATGGTGTCATAGAAACAGTGAGGAAAACTTGTGCCGGGAGTTGATTCTTTGGCGTTACAGTGCCTTCTGCACCCTACCACTCAAGTTGGCCTTTTGATGTTAGCTTGAGGTTACGGGATGGTGCTGGATGGTTTCATCTTGTTTTGGGTTGATGATTAGTTTGCTTACATCCGATCAAACGTACAAATATGTCCTCTGTGTCCCAGAAGGTGACTCGAGCTCCACAGCACTGCGAAGGTTACGACGCACTCATTTGGATGTGCAATTAGAGAAATTGTTTGCAATCTACATCGAGCGTGGTACATTTCCTACCTTTGATTCTTGTTAGGAGCAGGTGAGAGAATTGTTGAAACGATGATGATTAGATTAAAGTGAAAGTGTTTTGGTCGTGCCATTTAATCGAACAGAAAAAGGATATAAAGCAGTATAAGCTTTAAAGTGGGACAAGATAAAAGCATCCTTCTAGTTAGTCTAGCAAACATTTTTGAAATTGAACCGACATTGTAATACGTTACATGTCAGTAAGCTGTTGTGCTAAGCTTCATTGAAATTAATGTTAGGAATCATGACGATTTTCAAAGCAAAATCGGCACGCAGAATTGGAGATGTATTATTACGGCAAATGGTCCCTATTTGATATCATGAAAAATCATGCAAACAAAATTTACCAAAATATTAAGTTATTTTAAAATTCCAGCTCGACAATATTAGTGTTAATAATATACATTAATCTTTAATAATGTTTAAATATATATTTCAATATAAACTACAAGAGTAAGCACAAAGATTAAAATTATTCTGTAAGATAAGAACAGTAAGCTTCAAGGCAAGATGTCTTAAGCTTTCGGTAAAATGGAAATAAAATTATAAGACCCATAAGACGTTTGCAAACCGAATAAAAGATCCAAGAAGTAGCTTTAATTAGCCTAATTAGTGTCTAATGATTCCCTTTGCTCTCTGTTCAATAAGACCGTAACCTACGAAACGATGTCTAATGAGGCTAGTTATAGAATCCGTGGATATGATTTTAGTGCATTTCGTAGAAAGGCAAGCATACAATCGTACTAGAGCAGATTTTGTGATTCTACTTCAAATTTTGAACAGGTCCCACGCAAAATAACAACCAATCATTCTAAGAAAGCTGTTGCTCGGCCTCTCAGCAGTATAGCATAGCTAATGATAAGATTCGATATTTATTCACAGTAGAACGATTCAGATGTATTACCCGCCGAGATTTAAGTAGTTAAGTTTACAACATTTTTTTTTATAAAACAACACTATACCAAATACTACTTTTCTGTAAAAAAGAGCAAATGTCTTTTTTAATTTGTATTTTTTAGGTTTAAGCAAACTTTCCATATGAATTTTACAAATCACAATGCCTCGCTTCGCCGACATTCTGTTTTATCTGTCAAGGTCACTTTTCAACGACCATTTCATTCGCTCCATACCACACTACAAACGGGCACTATTCTGCAACCATGCTGACACACGATGGACCGAGGGAACGTTTTATTCCATATTTTATTGCGCTCAAATGGATAAATCATGTTTGCTGCTGCTGCTGCTGCTGCTCTTCTGCCGCACACCACAGCACCGTAGGAATTGGACTGAGAACAAGCGCACCGAGTATTTCCCACACATTTCCCACACGACCCGACTAGCTTTCCCTTTTTGCCAAAGCTTTCGTTTTAAATTTTGAAGAAAAAAAAATCAATTTACCAACCGGTCAATGACGGTCTGAAGGCAACTTTACTTGAAGTTGTATATTTGCGTTACAGTCAAAAATCAATGCAAATCCCGGCACTTCGTTACTGCCTTCGTTTGGCCGCTCGGCCTGGCTATGATTTCGTAATCAACTTCGGCGTGTTCAACTTTCGGTGCGGTTTGTTTTCGCTCAAACTCTTCACCTCTACGTTGTTCTCCTGTTTTGCATCGGAAACGCTTCGTATTTTTAACTGGCGAATCAAGCCAAAAACTGGTTGCCCAGCAACCTTTTCTAACTTGCTTGGTTTCCGTACCTGCCCTGCCTTTCTCCAGCTCCCAACAGGCAAATAAACTTTATACACTCTTTTCCCTCCCCGCTTTGCCAAACCTTGGGAGCAAGCATCCATGTTACGGGTTACATTTTTCTCACCACCCTCACACGCACACTCTACACTCCCACTACCTGCACACACTGCTGCTCTTTTGCTGGCTGGCATCGTTGCCATCGACGACCCCGGCAAGGGGAAACAATGAAACGCGTGTGCTGGCATTTAAAATTCACAAGACCATCAAACACTCCAACTTCTGGAAAAAGTCGACCTCAATTTCTTTGATTAACTGAAAGCCACCGTCACTGCACACCCGTGGAGCGTTTCTTCGCTGTGCTCCCTTCGACAGCGACTTCAAATGGAGTGGAGATGAAATAAGCGGGTGGGTGGGAAGTATTTCCTGACCTTGGATGAGCACTGAGCCGGAATGTACCCGTGTGATACACGGTGCGTCCCTGCAAACTACCATTGTTGTCCTGGTCGTCCTCATCGTCTTCATCAGCTCAATCCGTTGCTTACCGTATTTGTTACCATCGCGTCTCCAGGCAAATCCGTGTACACGCTTCTTGGATGTTGGGTGAAACCCAGTGTGTGTGTGTGTGTGTGTTCGTGTGCATAAAGTACGATGTTTTTTCACCGTATTTGCTCTACGCTCCTCCTATCGTTTGTGCAATTCCGCAGAGGACAGTGCTTTCACCCTCGGCGCAGCATCGCTTCGAGTTCAGAAGATGGAAGCGTTCTTCCACTTAAGAAAATACCATCCCACCAAATTAAACCAACATAAACTGTGAGCGCTGGAACGCAGACGGGATGAGGCGTCCGTTTCGTGCCTCTTAAATTTCCCCTCTCTCCCTCGAAACCTCAGCCCAGCGCTGCGGTAGAAAGTGCCATGAATTGTAAAATAAAAGGCGAAACACACACAAAACATCCAACCCTCGACGGGATGGCACGAGTAAACAATACCCCAAAAGAAACGGCAAGGTGGGAAGGGAGCGCAGGGGCACACTCATTCGGGCAAGCTTTATTTAAATTCTTATTTAACGATCGTCACAGACTGACCCCTGCGCCCTCGCCCTTTCTGTCGCTGGTGTGCCTGGGCTAAAAGGGTTGCGAGTGAAGGTACGAGTTAAAGCGACCCACCGTCTAGGCGGCCAATTGAGTCGGAACCGCTATTGCGCATTTTAAGGAAATCAAAAAAGGTTTCTTTTGTATTGGGTCTCGAAGATGAAATCGAAACACGGGTTGCACGGGTTGGTTGCTCCGGCTCAGGCTTTACAAGGATGGAGGGTAGAATGGGCTCGTTTGTTTAATTTACCGTATGCTTCATACCGCTACCACAGTTCCGCAGGGAGTGCGATTGGTTCGACGCTTCCCAAGCAGCAAAACCAACACGCTTTCACGCTCTTTCCCAACAGACCACCAAACCTGGCAGAGCGAGCAAGCTTGTTGATTTTGTTGCTTGGGTTTAGCAGTGAAAAGTAAGGAACGGCTTAGAAGAACAACAAACAACGGCCACGGCGGGTGTTACTCGGCTACGGATTGCTTTCACCTAATTGACTTTTGTGGTCAATACTTACCGGTAGGGGTCGGTGCAAATCATGGGTAAGCAAAAAAAAAAAACATAAATACCAGGTAAGCAGGCCATGAGCAAAGGTTTTAAGTAGTTCGGAAAGCAATCAGCAATTAAAGACTTGAAAATCAGTCAGGTCATTAATGAGTGATCCTCCGTAACGATAGATCGGGACAAGATTTGAGTTGAACTCCAACTGATCAGAGTACAAGCACCATTTTTTGTTTATATTTTGAACATTATTGTTTCAAACATTTCACTAGAACAATTAAACTTGACCAAGAATGTTGTTGTTCACAATTGAAAGCTTTCAATTCTCCGGAAAAGAAGAGGAAACAAATATAACCAGCTAATGAAATCAAGGCTCGGATAAACGTATAATGAGATAACATTCACGTAGCTTCTCCGTTGAAAGCAGGTCATAAAACAGGCCTACTTGCAAGTTCTAACATGTATGAAAAAAATTAAAAGAAAAAAAACCAGCACGGATTTTTTACTCATGTCATGAATGCTTCATGAAAGGATTCACCAAAGCAGCGCATCATATTCTCCAAACGACAACGGTCTGAATGCAAGTGTCGAAGGATTGCTAGAAAGAAACAGCAGTAACAACAACAACAACAACAACAAAACGTAGAATGTGCAACGACGTCAAGGCTAGTTGTATTTTGAAAGCAGCACATAATGAGTACCAAAAGGGGGAGGTTAGTTCGTAGAAAACAAAAGAGAGCGAAAACATACTTAACCTTTTCACTTTATGATGTTTTTAGCTATTTGGTGACAACCTTTTTTTTACTATTCAGCACGACACTCACGACCTAGGATGTTGGTTTTAAGCTTTTTTTTGTAGAGATAGATAGTGGATTGTGTTGGTGCACGGGATGAAACACAACACGCTTCTTGGCTTACCGGTACAGTGTTTTGTTAGTCGCAAGTCTTACCACGCTTTCGCTCTTTTCAGATAGTTGAATTTTATTGCAGTTTCAGGAGTGCCGGTTCTTTTGGCGACCAACAGCGTATAGTGAAGCATGCCGTTTTAACAACAGTGCTGTGCTATTTGAATGTGTTGATGCGTTGCTGAAAACATACCACCTGTAGGTATTCGTAGACGTACAATTCATGCGCGGATAAACAAAAATGCAATTCATGCAATCAGAAAATGCAGTCTTAAAGAATGTAATTTTAATTACCTCCGTTTTAGACGTTATTCACTACTGGAACGATTTTAATCGTGTTGTCTGTCGTAGTATGATACACATAAGGCTGGCATATTTTGATGAAGTTATTTAATTTATGCCAACGAAATGGTTACAAACGTTGCAATATGTTGAGTGCTATAGCAGGTATTTCTGTAAAATCGTCAAAAGAAATCAGTTGTTGTGAATGGCGTTTGTTTACTTTGCGTGTAATGCTACTATAGTACACCATTGAAAGCTGCGATTTGAATGATGGGACATAGGGCTACGATGCCCTTCTTTCGTTAGTGCCGTGTTTACGGTGCGTTGGAGGAGCATAGAGATGAGGCTGTAGGATACACCATTAGTCTCTTTTTAAAACCAACATGTCGAAGAAAAGGGAATAGATCGTGATTTGATCCAGTAGAATGATTTGTTTTTAAAAATTGTACAGTCTTTTTTCTACAACTGAATTAAAGAACGAAAAAAAGTGGAAGCGAATATGCTCAATCGTTCAAATTATGTCTCTTTCTCTTTAATACGACTTTATGACAAGCATTAATTATTTCACTGCAAACACAAACACACAATCATTAAGTAAAGGTTGTAGGCGACGCACCTTTCCATAACACACAGAAAATTCCATAATCGTAAAGATTAGAGCGAGCCCATCTCCGCATGATCCGTTTACTACGCTTCCTTGGCGGTGGAATTGTGTTACGTTTGCTCTCTTTCCGGTCACGATTTTCACGGCTGAACCCAGAGGCCAACCCAAACACGCTCCGGCTCCAGCATTGGTAGCAGATCTCTTAGGCTCTTTCTCTCTCTAACACACTTACACACACACACACACCTACTGCTAGTTTAACTGCTTTTTGCCTTGTTGACAGTACGTGGTGTTAAAGGTGCCCCAACAAAACCCCGCTTCGCTATTCATTGTTACAAACAAACGGATTGTTCCCCTCCTACTAGACAGCTAGACAGAACACCCACTGTCGGTTCTGTATTGGACAGTCTGTTCGGATGCTTCTGAAATTCACCAAACGACGGCGCTAGAAGCAATATATAGAACCACAGAGGTGGACATATTTTTTAACAAAAGCATCTACGACCGGTCACTACTTGGTACTGTTCGGTCGAGCATCGCCCAGTGCACGAGTGGGCGAGTCTAGGGAGCCTGGGAACAAAGTTTCGCAACACAGTCTTACGGAGCCAGTCCCGGAAACAGCAAAACCATTGCACACCAATTTCTAATGAGGTGATAAAATGTTTATTACACGCTTGAATGAGCACTGCCGTTCCTCACCGACTCTTGAGCTACCTCTTTCTACCCCGTGCGTCGAAGGTTGTGTATTTTATGCCGTTTTACTCGTACTCCTACACCCCGTATCTCCCCGGCAACCAACGAAAACCTCGGTTGAAATAGTAGGGAAATGCCGACGAGGTGAGACGGGAGCATCGGGGAAGCTCGCTCGCTCAGCTCCGGTTGCGACGTTTTGCATGTAGGAAGCAAGGAAAAGTTTTGCCCTCTACGGTGTGCTCTACGGGGAAAACATGATTCTCCTGGTTGGAGCAAAGCTGGGATGCTCAGAAAGCTCGTGAACTGTTGCCAGAAATGCTGACATACTTCCTCCAACCACCTACACACACACTCCCAAACGAATGTACGTATAGACACGCTCACACATACCCAGCACGACCGGATGTAAGGTTTCCTGTGTTCGTTCGCGGTCGCCCCGTCTGTCTGGGTGTTCGTGGTCGGGGGTGGACGAGGGCGGAGCGAATGTAATGAAGCAGTTCAAATGGGATAACAATGTAGCCTCACAGTGCAAGTAAGCCTTTGGGACGACACCGACGCAGACTACTGATGTAAAACCTCCCGGAGCATTGGTTGCAAAAAGGAAGCGTGCTCGGCAAGTTTGCAGCTCTTCCTTGTTGTTTTGGTTGTAATTCGGTACGGTCGATAATCCAGTCGCTCCCCACGCCCTGGGAAGTCATTTAGCAAGCGCTTTTTAGCCAACCGAGATGACTGTAAAGTCTCCCCCGGGACTGGGTGGGTGGGCCGGTGGGCTGGAACGTAGAAGAAACACGAAATGTGGTACTAAATGTGGTGGGAATGTGGGTAGAATGTGTTCGGCTCCATGCCGGGTCGGGCAGGTCCCGAATCAATTAGTCAACTCGCAAAACTACTACGCACGGTGCTGCCAACTGTGCCGGAAGGTGAACGATTCGCATGTACCACGCGTAAAGGAAGTCATTAAAACAGGGATGGGAAGGACAATAACAAAATCGAGCGAAAAAAACCTCCCCTTCCTGCCCTGCATGGCTTGCATAATCGAAGGTGATGAGGTGAGAAGAAGTAGTAGCACACGCACGGCCTGGCCACGCACCCGCAACAAATAGGTACACCGATATGAAACACCCTTGCTTTGCTGCTATGCCTACGACTGCCCTGGAGAGATTGGGACCATGTGCCAATTTACGCAACGCAAAGAAAATGGCGGGAAAAAAGGGTACCAATTGGTTTCTACGCGCTGCTTTGATTACGTCTTATCGCGGTGATTTCATCTTTACCTTCACGACCAACCGCACCACGTTCGCACTGAGACGCACACACATACACACAGACCGTATGTTTCCGTTCATTGCCTCCCATTCCGTCATGTTCTGGGAATGGAGGGGTTTTTTTTTGTTCGCCTTAAACTTTACGTTCACCTTTGCGGTTACTTTGTGACGCTGGTTGTGGTGGTGTGCTTTGTAAGGAAGGCAATCGATCCGTCGCTTTCGTAACAGTCGTAAAATGTAGCCTTTTTTGCTGATGTAGGGAGGGGGTTAGGTCGGGGTCACACAGTCATAAAGTGGCATTGTTATGATCGTTAAATTTATTATTGACTTGATGAAGCGAGCCAAAGTGTAACTCGCTCCCGTTTTGGTTGGCGCGAATGTAGACTGAAAAGAAATTTCACTTCTACGGGTAAATTTGTTGTTTTCAATCACTTCAAAGGAGGTTTTTTGTTGTTGTACAAATCATTATGCAATCCGCAAAGCAAGAAAACGTACTAAAGGATTGTTAAGTTTCAACATAAGTTTGAATTTGAGTTAAGTTTGATGTAATGTAACCTTTCATTATTCCTTCACTTGTGTTTTCAATTGCTGTTATGATTGTCCAGGGCAGCAACAGTCATTTGGTACTCTATACACTTCTTCATATTAATAAAAAGAATGTAAAAATATTAAACATATTATTAATTCACTTAGCTAGTGAATGAAAGCGTTTGCTTTCATGTACATTTTTTTAAATGTGACAAATTTTCACAGATTTTAGAAAGCATATTCGCGGAAAGTGTGAAAATTAATTTATTCAATCGCACTTTGACTGTTTAGCATGCAATGAAAATGCGCCTTCGGGTTTGAAAAAGTACAACACAACAAATTGTAAAAAAAAGCTCAATAAATGTCTCCAGGTACTAGATTTACTTGGTAAATGGCTCTAAAAATAACAACCGACTAGCCGATCAAACTGACAATCCTTTGAACTAGATTATTCTGATGAAACTTTATTTTCATAATCTTATAAGTGACAGTTTCAGTATAACAAAATAAACATTTTTCAAGCACAATGTTGACAACTAACATCTTCCATACAAAATTAGACAAGATTTAGGATAAGCCTTTCAACATAAAAAATCGCTACCCAACTTACACCTTATTACGGTTGGGCACTCCGTCCTGTCGGATTATTATTTAATCTCCTTCAACAGAGAACCACTCGGCTTCAGTGACATGTAAATACGATACAGCACAAGCGTGTAGTAGCGCCCCGAAATGAAAGACTTCGCCCCGTGCGCCCTCTCGAAGTCCGATAACGCAAAATATCACGCCTAAAAAATATCAAACGCTCCAAACGTGCACGTTGCTGCCGGTGGACCATCACACCCTCCGGCGCCTAACCTAAAAGACTTACAACCCCCTCGCCGATGGGTGTATTAATTTTAGCACTGCCAATCAACAGCCAACCACGGTCTTTGCGGTGGTGACCGCGTTTGCACGAAGGCGTGAATTGATTACTGCCAGAGCTCAGCTTAGACTCAAGCACTTTCGTCCAGAGTTGTGGAGGGCTAGTGGACCAGAATGGCACGACAACGGCGGGCAGCTGAAGGGTTATGTGCTTCGTCCACGCACTACCCCGCGTTCCACCGGGGCGCTTGTACACATAGTATATCGCACGCAATAACGGTTAGTCGCCGGTGGAACATGGACAAACATGATGAGTGTGTGTGTGTGTGTGTTTAAGTTACCGTTGATGGGCTTCACTCGGTGCAAAATGCTCTAGAAGCGTAGAAAATAGTGTAGAGAAATCACGCCCAAAGCCTCTCCACGCTAGATGCTAATCCTGGCCCGTTACGGCGTTTTGAAACTTCACGATCCCTGCTAGCAACGTAACCAGCGTCTAATGCAACGGACATCGGTGTAGCTGAGTTACATTCATGAACAAACTCCCAAAGCACAAGGGCAGAGGGCTTAGGGAAGGATTTTTTTTACGCTCGTAATTACCGCTCATAGAGCTATTAATTTGTTTAACAACCGACACGGTGCAAAAAAACAAGCATTTGCAATATGGCCGACGGAGAGTGTTCAAAAATTCGTTTCGCGCAACAAAACTTTCTCACTAACTCTTTTTTAATATGTTTGTCTTTTCTTTTTCTCTCCCACAGGATCGAATATTAAGACTGCAATAGCTATTTTAAATTGTATATTAGCACGACAGCTGTGCTTCGAGGACCCGTCATGTTCAGCGATTCTCGAGATTATACCGCGCGTCTGTGGCCCAGTACCGGGTAAGTAACGAGTGGCACGTTAACGTAGGTGATTCAAGCGTTGGCCAATCCTTGTGAATTATGTTTTAAGTGAGAAGATAAGTATTCAATAAACCTTTTTTTTTCAAATAATCTACATTGTCACGTCTACGGAGCGCAATAATCTATGGATTAAAACAATAGCAACTGTGTCCTAAAAAATATGTTCATCTATTTTTATTATGTTTAGAAATAAGTTCAATAAGAAAGAATCACATAGTTCTGTATAAGCAGTCATTAACATTAATCAACCAATAGTGATTGGTAACCCAATACAAACCCGATTTTTTCTTACGCTTAAATTTATGAATCAATCGTTAAGTTTCGTTTTATCACATTATACGTCTCGCGATTATCTAAATTTATTTTGTTATTGCCCAACCTGCCTAACATATTAGGACACTTACCGGCGACTTTAACCATGGCATATCTCACGTTCTTTCGCGACTTTTATAGGTAGACTTAAGTAGCTGCTAATAATGCTTTGGAAAATTAAAATCATCTTATCAAAATATCGCTTTCACCATGCAGTCAGTTGTTTTAACGCCACGGTATCAAAACACGACCATCTTTCTCTTGAGCTTCCTTAATTGTTGCTTCATCATGTCCTTAACACCTCCAGAGCTGTTCGAATCCAAAAACCAAGGATTCTTTCGATGCCTTTGTCTGTTTTAGAAATCGAAAGGATGTTACAAAATAGGTGGAGTGGTCGTATACGACTATCACCAGGTTACCAGGCGATACTCCATCTGAACATTGTGCTGATGGCTGTAACATGTCATATCTTGCATATTTCATTCGCCTTTTTGTTTCTTGTTTTATTATTTTTTTTTTGCTGGCAGTCAATGCCTAGAAATATTCATACAGTGAATGCTGGATCATTATCGGTAAAGAAACCGCCACAATGATTTCATTATTTTATTGCATACGGTGCATTTTTAAAGAACCTCAGCAAACAGGCTTTCTCACAGCGGGAGTGCGCCAAGGACTGTGCCAAAATGAAACGTTCACACGTTTTTCGCTGCTACCAAACAGGTGAACACGCAACTCGGTTCCGGTGCAACGAAAGCTTCATGTCGAAGATTGTGCTGCTTGGCAGTTGTCATAGCACGCTTCTGTCTATTTGTCGTATGTAATGATAGGGTGTAAGCTGTGCTGTGCTACCAGTTGTGTCAATGGCGAAAGGGGAAGAAGAAATAGTACACATACACACACCCAACACACACACACACACACACACACACACACACACACACACACACACACCACACGCTCACACACACGGGAAACGCTGAAAGGCTGCCTAACGAGTAGTGGCAGCCCTTATTTTCTAACCACTTGAATGCACGTCTCCACAGTTCTTATCGCGGTCGGAAGGTCGTTGATATACTGGCTCTCTTTCTCGCTCCTTCCATGTTGGTATGTGTGTTTTTGTGTGCAGTTGTGCGATTTCACTAAATAGTGGCTGCGGAGAGCAAGTCGTCGTTGCTGTTGGGTAAAAGGAATACATTTTTTTTTCTTTGCCGTTACCACTGCTGCTACTGCTGCTGCACCTGCCAGATGCACCCGAACATGAACGGGAGTTTAATTAAAGGAGCCGCCACAAAGTCTGCACGGTCGCGCGCGTGGCGGTGAAGTCAAGTTTGCGTGTGTACGCGCTAGCACCTTGCGAAACACAATAGCGCAAGGGATGCCAGGGTTTGATACTGCTTCTGCTTCTGCACACGCCAATGTTAACGATGCAAATTCGTGGAAATTCCTGCTACATGGTGATGTGGTGTAGGTTTTCACGAACCACGCGCTTGCTGCACAACGCAACTGCACTGAGTTGACTTGTGAAGGCGACACGAATGGAAAAGAAAGGGTCCTAGGTTGTGTGATTCTCGCAAGAAGAAATGTGTGCCGTTGCAAAATCTGTACTCATTTATTCTTTTTTTTTATCTCAATTTTTAAAGGTAAGCTCAAACACGATTTGGGACCTCGCCAGCCGGAAAACATCATTTGACCAAAAATGTGATTTTTAAATGCAACAATCAGTCCTGTAAAGCCTTTAGAATAGGATGACACTAATTAGAGCTGAAAACTGAAGGGCTTTCCTTTTAAACAACCCCTCTCTTTATCGGCACACGTTTTGAACGAGCCCTCTGCTGCACCGGATGTTGCAACTGAACGGCTGCAGCTAAAGTCAAAACGATCGCTCAAGTGGTCACCCTCTCCCCTCGCTCCCATTTCTGCCAGCTTTAATGTTTATCGTTTTAAGAGAAGGCTTCGTAGACTAGCGCCAGCCGGTTGCGTTCTTAAAAGTCATTAATATTCTTTCCCCCATCTAAAGACGTCCTCCATCCCTTCCGCCGTGTCGATTTTTTTTGTGCTCACACGTGAACGCAGCTGTGTGTCTGTGTGACTTCGGTGGAACAATCTTGCATGGTGGTTAAACCGAGCTATTCAATGCTTAAGAATCTCATTCGGGCGCGCGTAACAACAGCACCGGGTGAATCTGGAACGACAGGGACACAGAGATAAGCCTTTTGCATGTCGCCGTTCAGGCAGACCGCTCACCCGTCATTGGCTGGGAAGTGGTACCGCTTTTGCTCATGATGTTGCTTCCCGTGTCCCATAAAGAGCAAACCTGTATCAAGTTCAAGTGCTTCCACCAGCGTCGAGAGCTTGGTTGACGCTTCCTTCCTATGGCCCTACCGATGGCACAAGATTCTGATCAACTCATTCCACCCCGGCAGTATACACAAAAAAGAGCTTTCCCACGGTTTCTGTCCCACTGGTGGTGCAAAGGCAGTTGCAAGCTTGACTCGTACCAGCTCGAACGGTGGTGCCCGAGTGTGGTAAGTGTATGCAAATTTATGCAACGCCTTCGCAACCTCTTCCACCATGTTCGGGTGGTCACATTTTTCGTGGGCGGGCGTCCTTCTCCGGACGCATGTATCTGCTTTCACGGTGTGTCCAAATTTCTGCCGTATTTCGGTTGTGTTGCGACACCACGCCAGACGCTTCTCTTGCGTCTGTGCTGGGACAACTTTTTCGATAAAGACCGGAAATACCAACATCAGCACTGCTTTAAAACGAAAATGTAGTGGGCCGAGCGGTCAAATCTGACTTTCGTAACAGCAAATGGGAGCAGAATGGTGTTAGAAACGTCGTATGTGTCTGTGTCCTGATTGGAAATGCGATCCGAAATGCAAACACGAACTTGTGGATGACGTGGACGAATTCCACGTTCAATAGAGTCATGAATGAAGATGACGGGTTACGCTAAGTTACTCCCTAAGTACTCTCGTGTACTTTGAGCAGATAGAAGTCAGCCTTAGCAAGTGAATACCTTACTGTATATGTTATTTTAATGAGGTACCACTACTTGTCCATTGTGTGTTCGTGTGTGTTGGAAATTGAGATGGTCTTCACTGATCTGCTCACTGCTTTTCGATTATCAAACTAAGGATCTCAAAAATGTACAATGTATGCCAACATCGATCTTGTGCTGTTTTGTCATTCCCCCTTTCCACTCTCATCCCTCCCAGTTGATTTTCCGAAAACTATGCAAATGAATCATGATGATCATCATCATCGTCATCGTCATATTATAAAGAAAAATGCTATCAAATAAAGGCAACAAAACGAAACCCACTCCCAGTGCTCCGAGAGTAGGAGTAAGAGGAAAGGGGAAGCTGATGGAACAGATTTTGGGATGTAATCTGCGGATGATGAAATTTCGACATTTTCCGGTAGAATCGTAGAAGTGCTGTAGGGAAAGGGGCCGGCTGTACAGGGTTAGACAAGCTTGACTGTTTAGAATGCATCCAAAATTCCATGTAAGCCGGTTCTTTTGTGTGGGACGCTGCCCAATCTCGATGGCAGATTGGCGGATGAGTTGGATGATGACGACTTGCTCTTTTATAATGCAACCTGTTGAAATATGTTTAGACTTTTCCCATGTTGATGTGTGTATGTATCGTTCTTTGTGAAGAGTTTGTCAAAAGCTCTTTTCATGGCTTGTGAATCGGATGTAGTTTTATTTTTATATGCATGAATTCCGTTGTTGCAATAGAGATGTTTACTGTTCTACCCTATTACTAACGTTAAAGTTTGCATTATAGTAGGGACCTTATTTACCGTATCAGCATATTTTGTTGTTTTTGCAAGCCATTATGCAAAATGCCAACATTACTTCAGATTTGCTAAACCAATTGCTTAGGAACCTCATTTAGTGGAGATTAGTTGCATAGAATCTGTTTTGCAAGGCCTTTTAGGAGTTGGAATTGGAAATTGTTAATTCAATAAGATTCATTTTATTATCGGTACGCCTTGTATTCTCGGTATGTGCGTTTACTTTTATTCAGACTTGAAGAATGTGAAACAAAGTAACTGAACCTTAATGCATCCTATCAGAATATTAACGTTTGAATGCAATCTGATTGTAAAGCTACAGTTCGTAAATCATCCATTCCACCGTGCTCTTACTTCCCGTAGTCTACAGCACTGCAAAGGTGAGCTCTTTACATTTGCAAATCAAACTGTCTTGTCTAACTTTCTTTTCTCCGTTTACTACTCCTTATCCACTCGCCCAGTACCGCCGTTGTACTGCTCATCACGGTCAGACCACTGCACCGGAAGCAAAGAAATGCAGCAAAAGAGACACCTTCAAGTAGAGCTACCTGGCACCGGTATTGATTTTACTTCAACTCAATCGATCGCCATAAACTATGCGCTCTATTTGCTTCTCGGGACTCTTCCCAAGACTCTTCTTGTGGCGTTACTTGGCGCAACAGTACACAATGCCACTGCCGCGTTGTTCCTTTCGCATTCGACGCCAACCAACTTCTGCCCAGAAACCGTTTCGACCGTTACTCCCAAAACGTGTGGCAGTGATGAACTTTTCCTCTTTTCCTTACGGGGCCGCTTACGTAAGCACTGGCCGTCGTCGGACTGCAGTATTAAGTCCGTTTGTTCCGGGGCACCTTGTGCGCACTTGTAACTGCTGCCAATCGTAGCGAGGGTGGGGAAGTGATTCTTCGTCTTACCAAGCACCCAGGGAAGCCAATGGATGTGGGAATTGGAAATGCGGACCAGTGTTTGATTGGTCTCTATGTGTGTGCCGATCCACCCCGAATTTACATCCAGCCGGCAGTGTATCAATGTATTTCGCCACCGAAAACTGCATCGCTAGCATGTTTGCTTTCGGGTTTAGGTCCCGCCCCATCGCTTCCCGTTTTCTTCCCGCTCGTGCAGCTACAGCAGTGATAGTATGCTTGGTGTGCCTTTTGGCTGTTTCGATTTTGATATCGGAAGAAAAATACAACGAAAATGCAAACGAGCGCGTTCGGAACACATCTAGCTCATCTTCCCTAGCCCTGGCCCAACGGGCGGACATTTATTTGCTACAATCGCAAAACTTTTACGAGCATAAATTTGCATATCAACTGACTCGAAATGAATACGTTTCGAGCGGGATGTGAAGGCGGCTTGCTGGAGAAATGGGAATGTGTTTGGCCCCAAATTGGACCACTGGAGCGCAGGAATCATTTCCAATACAGTTTTCTTGAGTGAATCGTTCCGATCAGCAGGTCTTTCCGCAGGACGAGTGGTACGGGAAGGAATGTATAGTCTATATTTGAGAGCATTATTCACCGAATGTGTTTGAAACTAGAAAAAGCGTCTTTAACATTTACCAGTTTTCTTAACTTGGTGCCCATTTGGTGGTTTTAGTTATAAAATTTAGCGTTACTACAGCCCCGGCCTTATTTTCCACTAAACAATCTGAGTATCAAGTATAAAAGCTTGCTAGCGATGTGCTCCAGCGCAACAACAGGCACAACCTTGACCATTCCCTCAACTATGCGGAAGATGAGACGAACAAAACTAATCGTCTGCACATCGCCCTAATTTGGGGAAGCGCATCAAACTGCCTGTTCGTTTCAGCAACCGACGTCAACTTCTTCTCACTGCCAGTGACTGTAATCATACTAAACCCACACACACTAACAGACACACACGCGCGCACAAGCCCCGAAACTAGGTAAGATAAAATTGATTGCGACAGTCGTGACAGTGACAATTTTATTAATACACGTTCACCCGTCTCAACGACAGACAGGGAGATGGATCAGGGTAGGTGCAATGACCGATGACAATCCCTTTTTCTTACTGTTGTTAACGTCTCCACGCTAAAATGTCAATAAACGTTTTGAGCCGGTTATTTTCATCGCTTCTCCTCGGCAGCAGTCAGTCCGTGAAACCCGGTTGGGTGTCAGAATGCCACCTTTTCAACACCAATGAAGCAAGGGGCCTAAGCCTTTCGATGGAGTCAATCCGTGCTCAGGACCCGGTAGGTGACAAAGATTTCTTTTTTTTTTGTAAATCTTATAAACGCAAGAGGTCTTTTACATACGAATAATAAGATGATTGTCAATCGAACGTGATACAACTGTACCTAAAAAGCATCCAGAACGAATATCGCATGTCATCACACCTGAGGAAAACATTCGCGATGACATTTTCTTTCAGCGTTTTGTCTGTGACCGGTGCTATGGTGATTGTCATACGCCTGATGAACTTCCCCAAAGCGTTCCGCAATTGTATGAGTGAGGTAAAAGTCTTTGATGGTTCTGAAATACCCATAATTCAAGTGGAAGAAACTCCCTGCAGCATGGGCAATACGTCATGGAAGAAAGCATCACTTCACATTGATTACACAGGGCTGATAAACAGATCGATATGTTCAGTAATTGTCAGTCTCGGTTCTTGATTGACTGTGCAAAAGCTGTACTGCAAGCTGTTACGAATCGAAGCGGAAGGTCATCACCATTGCCAGCTTTATCGGTAAGTGCCGTCGGAATTAGGTCTTTTTCGTACATCGGGTCGACCGTCTCAAAGCTCATAATCTCTTCGCTTTTCCGGTAGTTTACGCCACGAGTCGAGGAGGTTGATTGGTTCGGCATGTATCGATAGCAGGCTACATTATGCTTGTTTTTTTTTTACTTTCCCTCTCTCCGAAAATGGTCGATAAATCAGATTCGCTTAGCTTTTTCGCGTTCGGTTTGTTCGCGCGTTAGCGTCCTTTGCATTCCTGGGCAAAGACTCAGCTTCCACGTTCCAGAGGGTGCCGTTTGGGGCAAGCGATCATTAGAAGCGAATGCTTTAGCTCATTAGGGTGCGTTTTGGAAGGGAGGATTGCTACCCCCTTCTATTCTCACCTCTTGAGCTTCCATATTGTGCCATCATTATCCAGGCTACTCTCGGTATGTGACTTTGTTGAGGAATAGTGTGTGTGTGTGTTTTTTTTTTCTTTCCCTCGTTCGCCCATTTATTCCCCATTTCGAGGAGGAAATGAGCTCCCGCAGGAGCTGATAAACCTGACACTTGACACTTTTGGTGTCCTGTCATGTCACGGGTAAGATTGAGCCGGGGCTAAACGTTTCGTTCGCCCGAAATACCGACCGAATTTCTGTCCCGAGTGATTGATGAGCCGTCGCCATGCTGGGGGAAGCAGGAGAAGCAGAGCAGCAAATACGGCTCAAAACAAGAGATCGTGCTGGCACGTGTCCCGTGTGTGTTGCGTTCCCGTAGTGGTGTCCCGTGTTGTAACGTTAATTCAATGAGCAAATATTTAACCCACTCACACGAAAGCTAGCAATTTCGGTTCTTTTTCAACGACAATGAAAGATAATTTATAATCACAAAGAGCAATGCAAAGTTTATTTTCCTAAGCAATAGGAAGGATGTACATTTTACGCATTTCAATGTCGAACGCTTGTGTGTACGTGCGTTTCTGGTTTGGAACGGTGCGGTTTTTATTTGCCTTTTCTATGTTTGACATTCCAACCAGGATGTGAGACCAGGATGTGAGACCAGGATGTGAGGAACTTTTCGGCTATACTAAAAGGAATGCATTTTTTAAAATAAAAATAATACAATTTTCTCATCTCGATGAAAGTCGCTTTCAATAATCACGAAAAGCACACAGAAGTACATTGTTCAAACAGAACGCCAAACAAATAGGAGAGAAAATGTTCTTCTTTTTGCCTTGTATATATCGCACTGTACCGTAACCGCAGTGCAACCCTAGCAACACTCACCAACCATGCTTACCAAATTGACTTTCTCAATTAGGGAAATTAAGATCCGTTCCCCCGGCGGCCACAGACGGACACCGACCGTTGGAGAGCGATGGTGAAAATTTTCACATTTCCACCGCGCTTCATTTATCTCTTCGATTCGCCGGCCTCGCTTTGTTCGGAGCGGCTGCCCGATGGGTTTCGGTCGTTGGTCGTACGGTTTTCTCTCATTGCGGTTTTGTCTCCAGCGGTACCATCCCACGAAGCGTCCTAACGAACGTCGACGATTTCATTTTAAGTGCCATGGTTTCCGAGCAATGAATTACACATCATTAGACTTTTGCAAAGATGCGCGGACGAACGGGATGCAGGGGTGTTAAATGAGTCAGCGAAAAAAAAAAACCCACACTGCGAGAAGAAATATCTTCTACCGAGACCATCAAATCACGCCATTCAGCCATCCGTCCTGCGCACGATTTCGATCCACCTTTTACCATCTTGGGAATCTCGGAAGCGATCGAAATTGGTGATGGTCCAGTCGGTGTAATTCTTTGTTTCGGGCATGCTTTTTGTTTCCTTTCTTACTACTCACCACCCTCAAATGCGCCATTATTTTTCACCCTCCGCAAAGCTACCTTTCATCGCACTGCCCGCGCCCGTTGAACGGTCGTGGGTAATTGGCAACTGTATAAAACAAAAACAGTAAAAAAAAATCAACGCACACACACACACAGACTACGGGGGAAAGTGAAAAGCTCAATGCGCAATAAGCGTGGTGTTAAAAACCGAAACACATCAGCGAAGCGAGAAAATTAAGTGGAAGAACTCACTTAGCTGTGGACGAAATTGAGCAAAAATAAATTCATTATTGTTTCCCGTCGAGCCCCGTTTGGTTCCCGTAATTCATTATCGTCCATCTGGGCGTCCATCTTCGCGCGCGTTCGCTGGACAGGGCGGGAAGACAGTGAAGACGTCCGATTTAACGCTCTGAAGCAACTGGCAGCGACTAATGCATTCGCAGGGGGTAAGCGAGGCACGAGCGCATAATCGTCCGCGTGTCCTGTTTCCTTCCGAGAAAAGTGTCCCATTTGGTGGTTGGACTGCTGGGAGGCGGTCGAAACCCGGAGGCACCCTGCAGAAGGGCGCTGGCAAAAAGGTAGTAAATAGCAATTTGTCATTGGCACGATCTCTTTCCGAGCAGCGTCCCTGTTTTAAACGCATCTGTCGTACGGAGGCTGGATTTTTTTATGCTCGCTGAAAGTCATTGTTCTTAAAGCGTTTTAGCGAGTAAATTGGACGAAAGGTAAAAAGCAAGATGTCTCATAAACGGATGGACAGAACTCGCGCTTAAACGCTAGACACTGGCGCTTTGCTCGTGATCGCTTCGGTAACGAGGCAACGATGGGCCAGCACAAACAAGAAGAACCTGTTTTTTGATGTCTCAGCAGCTGTCCCAACTGTCTGGGTGATATCTGTTTTCGTTCTACCCGGTGCGTGCTCTGTTTTAAACATCTTTATTTGCATTCATTTGCCGTGTTACGTGAACGGTTCCAGGCGATGGCATAGGTTCGTAGAAAAGGAAGAAAATGTTTCCATAGAAGTAACAATAAAAAGCATTAAAAGCATGAGACACATTGAGCAAAAGGCTGATAGAAAATGCAGATGCAGACAAAATGCTTTCACTTTTTTCAATTTTTTAAAAATTGACATGGTGATCTCTGATTCATAATCTATGTCGAAATATTAAAGTACTAAACATTAAAACACTTTGTCGGCTTAAAGATTTGTGCATAATTCTTTGTTTGACTTTATAGAAATCAAGTATTAAAACCGATCTATGAAGTATAAATTTTTGAAGGCTTCACAATTCTAAATTAACATCTGTACCCAGAGGCGGATTTATCCATCTCGGGGCCCTAAGCGGGGGATAGAATTGGGGCCTATAGTTTCCTTAAAAGTCCTGAAAATTATATCGCATTTTTATGAATATCTTTTTACGAATACCAAATACATCATCCTGATTTCGT
>KI920333.1:7500-18948 GCA_000473525.2 Anopheles melas | reverse complement strand
TATAATTATTATTATTATTATTCATCGGGTACAGTGGCCTAATGGAAGATTTGCAAAAAAAAAACAAGTTTACAATAACCGTTATGTTTACAAGATTTACAAGTTAAATAAAGACGTTCCAGTACAGCAGCAATTATTACAAGTAATGGTGCAACAATGTATGTGTAACAATGCATGTAGGAAAATAGAGACGGTAGTTATTGTTACTCTAAACTACTTAAGACAGTTCGATGGTCCTATAGCCTTAAAAACCTCTGGTATGAAGAAGTTTCCCTTTTAAAGACATCAGTCGACTTAAACCATCCTTAAGTATTTTGATCAATATTTCTACGTAAGATTATTCCTACGTAACACACTTTCATGAAACAGTATAACCCCACAGTGCACCGGAGAGCGAATGAACTGATACTCTCTTGCCCTCTCTCGCGTATACTACATGTTCTCTCCGATATCTTGCACTACGGAACCACCCGAGGTCAGCATTATAAATACTACTGGCACCGGTTGCAACCGCCAGCAGATCGCAAACGCGACTCAAACGCAACGCAGCATCTCAGCAGCCACCTCCCTGTACACATCTCATCTCTGTCTGTCTTTCCGTTTTGCTAGCCGTTTTTTTTTTTGGCTCAATTACGCACCGCGTGTTATTGTTTCGTGGGACGGCCCCACGCCGGAAAACTCCACCATTTCCGGGTGGCAGGGCGTGTGTTTGTGTTTTTATTAATCTCACTCGTTCAGTTTAGACAGTTTTAGTTGTAAAACTGCACATACAGTTTAGTGAAACACGTTGGTTGTGCTGTCCGGTTCGGGGTTTCCGCGTCACAAAAAATTGCGATTTTTGTATGAAACGCATGTAGAAAATTCGTGTGAAAACTCGAACGTTGCCAATAGCGCAGAGTGACGTTAATTAACCTTTAGCAAGTGTCAAGTGTTGTGCCTCGTGTCGTGTTCTATCCTCTATTTCTGTGTCCGTGTGTGTGTCTTGTAGTGTTTCGTCGTCGTCGTCGTCGTACCTCATCATCGGGTGTCTTCCGGTCTTCCACGTCCCAAAACTTACAACCGGCAAAATAACCGGTTGTGCAAAAAAAAGGGGGTTAGCTGTGGAGGCCGGCACACCGCTGTATGACTCTGTCTCATCAAGGGCTGTGGATCTCTATCGGCGGCTGCCCTTCATCGTATTTCCGATGTTGGCTGTCGTCGGTAGTTGTAGAAAGGTTTCCTGTGTCGAAGATCTGTGTGTGTGTGTGTGAGTAAAGTGTATGCAAAGTGCGTCTGACGCATAGTGTCTAAAGGGGATAACCGAACTGCACCAACCGTCTACCTCCGTCCGTGTGCAAGGGGCGCATACAGAGACAAACAGCAGTAACAATAAACGGACGGCGAAAGTAAATACAATCGTGCAGGAGGAAATGGTACCGTGTTTGTAGTTCTATCGACAATACCTCCCACCAACCCCACTCCTCGTGAGATGAAAATAAATCGAATCGGAACGTATCGGCGTGGGCCAGATGTGTCCCGAGCACGATGTTGAGCGTTTGCTGGAACAAAGGCTACAGGAGATATTGTGTGGATTGAACAGAACAGCAAAGAAAAACAACCAGTAGTACATAGCCGTACTGGAATTGTCTGCTTTTGGTGCGGGGCGCGTAAGCAAGCATAGCAAAGGCAAGAGATATAGGAAATGAAATGAAACTCTCCTACTCGCCTGGCAAACACAATCGCGCGCTGGTGGTAGGGCGAGAAGCACGAAGTTTACACGCCTGATTGGGATAAAAATTGTTTAGTGATAATTGAAATTTACCTCCACACACACACACACACACACTTGTATGTAAAAATAGAATCAGCCAATAAGGGGACAACAACTGCAACTCAATAGGTTCCTGTATTTACACAACCATCCTAACATTACAAACTCGAATGAAACGTGATCTCAGGAAAAATCGTTAATCACCCATCCGGCCGTGCGTGTGTGGTGCGCAAACTTTGGAGTGAAAATTGATTCCATCCGCCGGACGGACAGGGCCGAGACAGAGGAAAGAAGACAACAAAAACTCGCCCTCGCCGCAATTAATGTTTCGAACTTTCGCTCTTATCTGTGCTGGTGAAGAAAGATCGTTCGATTTCGCCACAGCAACGGTCCCGGTTCATGATGTGCGATTTTCGGGGGACATTTGGTTGACATCATATCCCGGAGCTGCTATCGAAAGCGCGGCAATTAAGCAAACTGTGCAGTAATCGTAATAGTAAGGGCCAATATCAGCATGAATACTACCTCACCGAAATCGTCGCTGGCCAAGCTGGGGCTGCATCCGAAGGCGAAACCGTTCCGGGTGATGGTGCTGGGCCAGAGCGGCGTCGGCAAGACAGGTTAGTTGTGCGGGATCTCCGTAGTTAATTTATGGAGCAGCTTTATATCAGCTTCGGGCGGGACTAGGGAAGCCACTTGATTTACGTCTCCAGGCGGAAGGAAGGAGTCGATCGATTAGAGCGTTGTTATGACGATGCCCTCTTCGGGTGGGTCGCCCGATTGATCTGAATGGTTTTTTTTTGCACAATTAAAGATAATTTATAGATAGTGTGTATTATGCCGCGAACGAAGGCACTTGTTAGGAAGGTAGTTTAGTGGTTTGCAAAAATAGGGAAAGAGAAGAGGGGGCTTGGATTAGTATATTGCTCTAAAACTAATCGATCAAGTAGTAAAGAGGATCTAGGTCGTAAGAGCAATAATCTTGCAATTCTTCTTTACGTCGACGGTGAATTATTGTGATTTTTATCTTTAGGTGGATTTTTGGTGAATTATTGAGATATTATGTTATTGATTTTTCTTTAATTTTTGATTGATTTTTTGATTGATCGTTTTTTTTTGTTTTAGTATAACGACCCAAACTGGTCAATTCGATGTAATAAAGGCTTTTATTTTAAGTAATACACATATGTTTTATAATGGTGTAGTATTTGCTTAGGGATGTCGGTTCGAATGGGAATCGATTCTGTCTGGTATTGTAGGAGCCAGTGGTGCTATTGGATAAACCACCGGGCTTCTCCTTTGCACTGGCTTTAATAGGCATATTTTAATGTCCAAGCGGGTAGACAATCAATTCCTATGGGACCAAGTGTATGCGCGCATAATATCATATAAATACAAGTTCGTCTCTATTTATTACCCTTATTAAATACCGTTTTCCATCACCAGTTCCAGACGAGCTTTATTGGAAAATAATAAAATAATGCATAATAAAAGCACCACAGCCGTTAATCGGCAACTGTCGCGACGCATATAGCCCGCTTTCCATGTAGGAGTTTGGGTCCTCCACTCCATTACGGTTTCCCAATAAAAAGCTCCCATTAGTATTTCCTCTGACATGTCATATAAATTAAAGTGCAGTCCCCTCGCTCGCAGCTAGGAAGTATGGTGGAGGTCACATTTTTCCTCCGACTGACTTTTAACAATCCCGCTTCGGCCACATTTGAATGTCTCCCTTGGGACGGGCGGGATGGACGCGTATACGCTTGGGCAGATGTGAAAGTGAATTCCACGCGCGAATGGTCCGCTAGACCGAAAGTGTAACCAAAACCTCCGCGAACGAACGGGTATGTAGTGGTATCACTCTTAATATAAAATAATGAATAATGCCTTTTTTAAAAACCAGCCTAAAACCCTCACTCGAATAGCTCCGGAAGGGCTTAAGTGAAGCTTAGACTCATTGACATAAAATACTCTCTACTGTCCAAGTGGAGCCGGACGCATCGGATTACTGTGGCGAAGAAGAGCGATGTCTCGAGTTTGAAATGGGCCGCAAGATTGATGATGGTATTGTAATGTATAATCCGAACCCACTGCGGTGTACCGACTAAACCTAGTCAACCCGGCTTTCCGGAAATTAGGTCATCCTTAAGACGCTCGCGTTAGCCGGAGCGATTGCATGGGAAGGATACCGCACCAGCACAAAATATCTGTCTTTTGTTCAATTATCAATGCGTGCGGATCAAGTTCGACCGGGCATGACAGTGCTGGTACCCGCATCTTGTCAAAAAAGCCCCAAGAAATCGCCCTCTCCCCAAACGAGGCACCCTAAAGTTCAATCTCCTCGGAGTCGTGGTGACACTTTAGGAAACCAATATTTGTCGGGGCCGTCGTCATCGTCGATGAATGTTTTTTTTTCCGACATTATCCTTTGCTCCAGACACTCATGTCAGTGGCGGGCGTTAAAGAGCAAACACCGTGCCAAGTGGCACCAACCTTCGACGGCCGTTGGTTGTGGTTTGGATGGGAAAACTCTTTCCAGAAATCCTTCCAATACAATGTAGCGGGGATGAAAGAACCTCCAATTATGGAGTGGGGTAGCAGCACACGGTTTGGGGTCAAATCAAGTGAACCAAGGTTGCCTCCAGGGGAAAGGGTTGGTGGCGGCTCTATTTACACCAACCCCGAGCATCGGCAGCAGCAGGTCGGGGAGCCGTGTTTGCCTTTTTGCGAGAGCGCGGTTCCAAGGTTTTGGAAATATTGCGCATTTGCGCCGCGATGTCAAAGCACTTGATGGTGGGGAGTCCCGCGGATTGCCCTTTGATGGTTGTTGAGGTCGTCGGGGGCAGAAGGGTGCGAAAATGAAATATCTGCTCTGTCAACAGAAAACCGGGTGCATTGGTTGTGTTTTCTTGGAATTTGGAACAGGACATGTACCGCTTGTACTATACAGCATGCCAGAAACATCAATTGAAATTCAGATTTCGTTCGCAGTGCTTGATTCTAACGTTTAGTTCCTTTTGGTGGGAAATTGTTTCTAATTATACAATAAAATCGATTTCCACAGTGTTTATTTGATGTTTAAGCAAGGCCTGTTACACACATCATTGCTTCAATTATGAGTGCCACGTGTATCGTAGTAAAAGCGTAGCCAGTAACAGCGCTCTTTTACTCCAATTATTTTATAAATAAACACAATTTTGCTCTGTTTAGAAGTAACGAGCTGATGCAAAGCAGATGCAGCATTGTGCAGTAAGTGTGCCAGTGTGCAGCCTACACGCGACAGAAATTACACCGGTAGACTTCCGACAGCTCTAGGTCGTACTCCCCTAGTAAGGGCCTGTCCTGCATTTTCGGCGCAACTTAGTTGTAGCTTTGTGTATGTCAACTGCCTCCCATTAAATGCCTCCACTCTAACCGCTGCTTGCGTCAACCTTGATATCCGAGCGGATCAATTTCTGGCTTGTGGCAGGCATCACCGGCTAGTAAACGTGCATCCCATGACGGTGCAGTGCATCTGTAGTAGAAAAAAAGGTGTCAACGCGATGCATCTGACGCGCTCTCGAATAAGAAGGGACCACGTGGCCAAGCAGAAGCAACTCGCATCAGCAATCTCGATGACACTGATTGAGAAATTAGAGTCAACCCTGGGCACTAATCACTCACGGAGCGTCTCATCTTCGCTTGTGCTTGCTGGCTTGATATGAGGGCCGGTGCTGAGCAGCTTCTTCCTCATCGATACAGTTCGATCCGGTTTTCGATCCATCGTGTGCGGGGTTTGAAATTTCATCCATCAATGTCAATGGGCCGGTGGATGTGATAGGCTTGCTAGCGAATACCTTGCCCTGTCCCTTTCTCTGTTTTCAATCACATTTGTACGGCTCGCAGAGACAAGGCACGTTGACAAGTGTCGTTCAAATTGTTTTTCAAGCGTTTAGTGCTCGTTTGCACGAACGGTTTTTATGGTTTAAAGGTTGGACAATTTGTGTGCTTTCGGAAAATCCTGATCGAAAGCTCGTTTATTTGGAGGGTATCGTTACGTTGCTGTTCGTTCATTCTTCAGACACGGAAAGGCCCGGTCGTAACAAACGGCACACTATTTTTTGTGGTTTTTGAGGCTGCTGCTTGCGATCAATCGAACGGGAGAAAGGAAGACATACGAGAAGCTAGAACAGTAGCTAGGCTACTCGGCTTCCCACACGCACACCACTAACGGGTGGCATGAGTTCTACCGCCGTGATTATGATAAATGAATGAAACCGCCCTGTCATCGTCATCGGGAAGCGCTGCCTGGAAGTGTTGACGTGCTAGCAGCAACACCTTCAGCGCAACTCCCGGGAAACTGGGAAAAGGATGATTTATCAATCAGAAGGTGTCTTTTTTTCGGGAAGAGAAATGATGCTTGGGTGAATATAAATATTTGTGTTACAGGACAACAAAAGAGGGGTCCAAAAATAAAAGGGCGTCTGGCGTGTTGGCGTCTGTCTTTCCCTTGACGTTATCTCGACACTATCACCGCTCAATTTGGGCATGAAATTGTGACCAAAAAAAAGGGGGTTTAAAGCATGATTTATAGAATTTTCTTCCGAAGCTATTATTAAGCATTTTGTTGATCGCAACAACCGAGACAAGATATTGGAAGGTAGAATAAAGCCATGGTTTAACGTTGAAAACTCTTCCAAAAGCAATTAAAACACTTGAAGCAGCTAATTACAAATCATTCCATTTCACTCTTGGACACTCGCATCCCTGTCGAGAACCTGCAAACCGTTCAATCGCATACGTCAGCACCAAGAATTCCCAAGACACGGAAGCGATCTGTGTCCCCAAAAGGCACACCATACTGCTGCACTTTAATTTCTGTGACGTTTCCTCCGTTGGCAACGGTGACTTGCTTTGCCAGCCCCAGTGCTCTGTGCTGGTGGACGCGCCTTGTGACGCCATTTCCCAATCGTCATCTGCCCGTCTAATTGGTTTCGCTCGATCGAGTGGTGGAGGTTTTTTTTCCATCTCCATTGAATTATTAGACAACTTTGCACCGAGACCGAGACACAACTTTCAAAGCACAAAACGATTCAAAGCGATTACGTTCTACGTGAGCTACTTCGTTCATTTGCTGCCGTAGCGAAATGAATGAAACGTGTGCGCTGTGCGTACGTGCGGCATCGATATATCTCTGTGTGTTTGTGTGTGTGCCAAGAAAGTTTGGCGCAAAAGTTCTGTTTCCTTCCCAGCAATGGAAAAAACGGGGTAATGGCTAGGGAGGGTGTGTACATATTAATTTCCTGTCGATATGTTCGACTCATTGAGGAGGAGATTTTTGTTATTCGCTCGATTTCAATCACCTTACCGTCGCCGTTGACAACCCAGACACAACTCCAGGGGGCTTATCGCGCAAGAAGGTGCGCCAATCATTGAACGCGATCGACACGTGCTGCATGAATTATGTGATACCTCTTTTCGCGTTAATTGTAAACAAGCGAACACATTACATCAGGGGAAAACACAAACCAGCGAGAAAGAGGCAGGAGAGTTGGCGAGAGAAATGTCGATTTCAGAAAATAAATTGAACTCCAGCCAGGTGGAGCAGCCTTCCGGAAGCCAGGGCAGATTGATTTGATGTCTCCCAACTCCTTGCTGCTGCTGCCCCATGTCCCAGCGGGAAGGCAATAAGAACGTAAGCCATGCCCTCGAAGCCATTGTTATGCTAGCGTCCAGTGCGATGTTTTTTGCTGCTCCTCAGTTGTGTGATGCGATGTTTTTATTTTGCGCTTTATTATCAATCCCTAAGGATTTGTACCTGCGCCATGAATTGCTTGCGTAGCAATGGTAGCTACACCGGTGTTTAGTCGGTATTTATCGTTGGCAAGTCGATCGATTTGTGTTTGCAAAAAAGAAAGCAGGAAAAGCAAATGCTAATGCCACCACCTGTTGATTTGTAGCGCATTTTGCTGTAGCGATTCGCCTGACGGGGCTGTTGTGTCGATGCGACGGACTTCCCCCATTTAAAGCGCAAAAGTTTGCCTTCCAGTGCGGAAAATTTGCTCATTAGCTGCTGGCTGACGGTGGCGTGTCGCATTTCGCTTTCCAAGAAACGGAAGCAATTCCTGCAGGCGAAGGAAAAACAAAATCAAGGACTTTTGGAAAGTTCATTGTTTTCTATTGCTAGATTAGCTGGCGGCAGGAAGCTGGGCGACATGCGATCCTAGTTTGTGTGGTACACCTGGTTCAGGGAAAGCGGCGTGAAGATATTGTGAATTGAATATTTAGCTCCAGACAAAGCCTATCGTACGTATCGTGTAGTTGGAATTAATTCCATCTGTGTGGGTTCGCTGTTAGGTAGCAGTCGTTTTGATAGCTCTCCTTGACTCGAGGAGGTACAAAAAAAGCTCTCACCGTCGGTGCCAATCGTTCATTTTCGCTTCATGGAAAAAAAGGTAAAGAATGTGGAGGGAAAATAATTTTCCAAACCTTTTTCCCCCACAAAAAAGGGGTTCCAAACAATTGAAATTCCTTTTAGCATTTTTCTTACTCCATAAACTCCAGGTTTTTTTTTTTTTGTAATTTTCCCAACCCATTTTTTACTGATCTATCTTACCCACAGCAATGGTGGTACGGTTCATAACGAAGCGCTTCATCGGCGAGTACGACCCAAACCTGGAGAAGGTGTACACGTTCAACACGCTGATCGACAATGAGTTCGTGCTGTTCGAAATACTGGACGCAGCCGGCCAGCCAAACGTAATAACCTTCTTTTCCGTAAAAGGTTTTTGTTGTTGTTGTTGCGGGGGCTGCGCTTAACCGACTTTTTACTTTCACTCTCTCCCACTCCAAGCAGGAGGCAGACTGTCTAACGCTCGAGGCCAACATACGGTGGGCGGAAGCGTTCATCCTGATGTACTCGGTCGCGGACAAGTGCAGCTTCGATGAGTGCAATCGGCTAAAGTTCCTGATCAACTACAACAAGCGAAGACGTCGGCTCGGTTCGTACAACAAGGTAAGGGATGGAAGTCGAAGGGCAGCCGTTTGATGTTTGCTGGAAGGCAATTTTCAGGTTCAATTTTATCGTACTTTTAGCTACGATTTGTACTTTTTTTTGGGTGTGTGTGTGTGTGTGTGCTATTTTCAAAGTTCAAAATAGCTACCAGTAATAGCGAGTGAGGGAGAGCCCCAAAGGTTCGCGATTGAGTTTGCATTTTTTGCCAGAAATTCCATCCATTCCTTTTTCTTGAGTTTCGACTATGCTCATAGACTTTCTTCTTTTTTTTTTGTTTTTTGTTTTTGCTGCAGAGTTCAATTCGGCGACCATTTCAGACTTTTCCTTTCGTGTCCTGTTTCATTTGTTGACCGTGAAATGTTTGCTTTATTTGATTTTGATTGGCAATTTTACTTTCAGGTGAAAAGTTGATGAAATACCTATCGCGACGCGAGGGGAAACGTGGGAAAAAAACCCGGAACCCCACTGAGAGGCCACTCGAAATCAAAGGTTAAAACATCGGTGAAAATAACCGCCTGCTGGTAGTAGTACTTGGAAGGTTGGCAGTAACAGTAACCTAAAGTAAAAATACTTTCCAATACATTTGTTGGGTTGGCCCTCTGGCTGGCTTATGGTGCTGATCGAATTCTCCTCCCCATAGCAATACACAGTTGAGGCGGTTACAGTCGTACAAATACGGCACATGGATAGACAGACAGGACAAGGTGCTGTTGTTGTTGTTGTTGTTGTTGAAGGGATGTTCACATGCCATCCACGGACGATCGATGGAGCATTCCAGCAGTCAATTAAATACAAATGTGTGGTG
This sequence comes from Anopheles melas, assembly GCA_000473525.2. Taxonomy (NCBI): domain Eukaryota; kingdom Metazoa; phylum Arthropoda; class Insecta; order Diptera; family Culicidae; genus Anopheles; species Anopheles melas. The sequence goes on along the minus strand of KI920333.1, from coordinate 9,399 downwards.
GGTGTTGTGTTGTCTTTCCCCGGATTCTCGCGAACGATAAGGGATTGGCGTCCAGGACACTGACACCGTATTGGTTTACCAGCGAGAATGCATCGTAAATTGTGTGGTTGTAGGGATTCTGGATTGCGCTGGTGTGCTGTCCCTTGTTCAAAGCAGGGAAAAAGGCGAATGACAGGAACGTTATTTGACTTACTGATTCAAAACCAATGTTTGTAGCGTTAGTGTTGTGGGGAGTTGTTTTCAATTGTTTAGATAGCTGCGCAAAGGCAACATTGCTGGAATGTGGTTCGATGCGCACACAAATATGTTTGGGATTAGTATCAAGCTTGTGGTCAACTGTAGATTGATATCCCGGTTAGGCACAAAGTAAAAGCTATCCAATGTCTGGAGAAGCACTCAGAAGCTTTGAAGTAATCAAACTAATAGGTAATCAAATGTACTACAAGACGTCTGAGAAATCAGCTGGATAGCTTCTGTGGTCGTTTAAATTGTAAAGCCCTCATCACAAGGTATCCTCGTCATCAAGATCTTGGTTTTGAATCAAATTAATTGAGAACGATTGTTTGACATGTTCTGATATTCCTCTCAATTACTTGCTTCTTTGTCTCATAAGTTCTCAATAGAGGCTTCGGTGGACTTTCGGAAGTAACAAGATCTCGTCTAGGATATCGTTTCGCCCTTACAATATCCAAAATAATGATTTATTTATCCCAAACTGTCTAAATCATCTCCTTTCACACGCTAATAAATCTAATTCATTCGCCGTTTTTTTTCCCCCTCTTCCCACTTCCAGGACCCCCTGCTAGACGTGCCGGTCATACTGGTAGGCAACAAGATCGACCAGACGGGCGACCGGATGGTGAGCACGGAAGACGGCCAACGCCGGGCGAAAGAGATCGCGTGCGCCTGCTTCCACGAGGTGTCGGTGCGCGAAAGCATCGAGCAGGTGAACGGTGTGTTCCGGGACGCGTGCCGCTTCTGGCGCGTGCTTTCCCGCTACCCCAAGCTAAAGCGCTCCACCAGCGACGTGCACGATCTGCACTCCGAGGTCGAGCTCATCCTCAGCCCGGACAGCGTGCATCCGTTCTGTAACTGTGATCTCAGCCACGAGAAGCGCCAATCCATCGTCATCCTCGGTAGGTGTAGGTTGGAATGTTGTAAAGGTCAGGAGTATGTTTGATAAAGACGCAAAGACGCACACTCACACGCACCGCACGCTGAACTTTCGGCAGCGGTTTTTGACGTTTAATGAGCGGATTGCCTGCGGTTGCAATGCGTGGCGTGCGCCGTACGAGCGTTTTGATGTTGTGACCCACTTTTCGCGAGCCCCGGCCTGGAGGGTGGATTAGAAATTATACCTTACCGCCTTGGAGTGGTGCGTGGAGGTATGTGATGAAAGGGAGGAAAGCTTCTTCGGCGAAGGTTTTCGTGGGAAGAAGCTTTGTTGATACTAATTTGTGGGTGGGCTGAAGTGTGCCGGAAGGTTTTGTTGTGAACCGCACAGACATGCAGACACGCTTTTAAATAGTTCCTTTTGGTTGGCTTTGGATGCCACAAGAGGATATTGAAATACTGCTTAATACATTACAAGCATCCCAGCAATTGAATGCGGAACAACTTGTTTTGTCTTGAAATTAGCGCTTGAAGGTTCTTGGAAACGGTTTAAGTCGTTGGGTGAGAACGTTTCAACGGCACCAAACCCAAGGACCATGTTTTTATTTCGTTTTGGGCTGTCACAGACATCACAACGACCCCGAACTCTGTGCTTTTCGCAAGCTTTTCGTCGACGGTGACGGCATTTCCCTGGAATGGCGCAAAAGGGCAATGCAATGTGGGCCGTTTACTGGGAAACATTAGCACGACAGCAGCAGCATGCCCCATCGATATGTATGACGTCGG
>KI920333.1:0-2500 GCA_000473525.2 Anopheles melas | reverse complement strand
GGTATCCTGGGTTCTAATGGCAAACGCAGCTTCTCCTACAATGAAGGGTATCCATCATTATCAGTGCTTGTAGATGGACTGAAATTGATACTGTTTAACTGAAGTTCCATTTGAGCGTTGAGTGTCTAGGCTTAGAAGATTCTGCTTCTTTTGGAGCTGACAACTTACTACAGTCATAACTCCAGCCATTGCATGAGATAACTCCTCCAAAATGGCTATAAACATTGAAGACTTTAGTTTGAGACACAAATATTTGCCTCAAAATTAGCACAAATCTTTATTTGTTGCTCTAATTAAGTACGGAAAGAAATTGAAAAATGTCCACGGCAATGTGTCAAACGATTGTTCATTTTTGGATGACTCACTCCAGCTAGGCATGCTCATTTAATTCCCAAAACGTTTAATCATGTACGCATTGTAAACCATCAACAAAAATCCCCCCCCAAAACCCATCATGTTTGCACATCACGTTCCCAGCTACCCGGGAATTGAGTTTATGATCCATTGCGCTTGTGGTTTATAGATGTTTTTGGAAATTCCAAACCGCCGACTATCATCACAATCGTGACCACAATGGTCAATGTGTGTGGTTACTCATAGTATGGCGTGCGAGGGTTGTAGTAGCACACCACTTAAACTGCTCAATATCTAGATCCTTGATGTCATCTGATGTCTGCTTTCGCAGATCAGGTTCAAAGGCTAGATAAGAGCGATCAGGTCCAACCCAAGGCACGAACTACGAACGCTGCACAATGGCTCGTGATTCTGAGTTCAGCGTTTTCTAGAAGCGAGAAAAGAAGAGTAATTGTACACCGACGGAAGATGCTATCCGGTGGTAAGGTTGCCCATTGGAGGACCGTTTTCTCAGTGTACGTGCACAGGGAGTTGTGAAGCGCCCCAAAGCTTTTCGTTGTTTGGGAGTGGTTTGTTAAAAGTTACACCAGCCTGCATCGGGATTCTAATTGCTGGCAAGCGATCAAAGAGCGTTCTAACGAGCTTGCACGTACGTACGCATACAATAAAACACATCCCTCGAGTTCGAACGCTATCCGACCTCTCCTGGTGCTGGTTGGCAGGGAGACTTCGCTTCATTAGCTTAATTGGTAACGCTCAAACAGAAGCTTACGCACAAGCGACCGGCAATCTATCCCACGGGGTAACCCTCATCCCTCGTCCGGCCCATGAACCATGGACGTGACATTAACACCTTTTCCCACCCGACGCCGGTCAAGGAACCGTTTGCAGGACTGGGCTGGTGGGGCAGTTTGGGAGCTCGAAAAACAAAACTCCCGCTTTTCCCAAACCCGATGACCGATACGCGTGGAATGAAAACCTGTTTTTAGTGTGTGTGTGTATTTGTGTCTTGCTCTCTCACTCTCCTGCTCTCTATCGTTCGTTGGTTTTCTTCATTTTATGGAGGTTCGTACGGACGGACGGACGGACGGATGGACGGACAAACATATCAGGCAGCCAGTCAGAAGCAGCCGCAGAAGAAGGCTCACAGCATCAGCAACCGCAGCCGGCCAACATCTCGAATCGTTTAATTCGAAACGCTTCGGCCCCGTTTCCGCGGGGTTCGCCGTCTGCTCCGTCGTACCTTCTTGAGGGGGGAGGAGGGAGGGAGTAGTCACGTACCAACGGTTGAACGGTCGAAGAGATAAAGGAGACGAAGAAGAAGCAGAAGTAGCCAAACGAGCGCAAAAGGTGTGTGCTCCAAGCGTCGACTTTGTCCCGTGCTGCAGCAGCAGGGGCGGCGAGTGAGTTACGGTTAGGCTCTCCACTCACACCTAAAACCCTCACGACGACCGCACACACACACAGGGCTCGCGGTTAGGGTTGGGGAGCCTTTTTTGTTGCTGTTGTTGTTGATGATGTGTTGTTGCGTTGTAGGGAGACTGTGCTGGTCGGTTGTTTTTGCTTGCTTAGTCTTCTTCGTTCACCTACAAGCACACAGTGAGCGAGGGCAGGTATTTAAAATTATAAATTTATTCTAAAGCCAAGACGAGAATATCTTCAACTTCTAGTAGTAAAAAGTACTCTTTTTCCTATCATTATAACTTGGGTCTTTATTTTTAATTTAAGACTTCCTATCGGATGTTATAACACTTCTTTTAATCCCAAAAACAGCATGTTCTGATGTTTTTAAATCCACCTCCGATACGGTGCCCACTGTGCCATCGGAGAAGTCTCGAACTTGTTCCGTTTTACCGCAACACTTTGGCCACAGCAGCGTGAGCCGCCCGCCGGGAGACACACTCACAAACGCTATGTTCAATGTTTCAGGGATGCCGCTGTATTTTTTTTTTCTTCACTATCTTTCTTCGTGTGTTGTTCCTCCGCTTAGCTCTTATCTCGTCTTGCAGCTCCAAAACCGAAACCACCGCAGCAGCCCTTCACCACTTCGGTGGCAATGGAGCTTTGCTGTCTGCACGAATTTCTACCACAATAACGTATTTTTAGCTCCTGCTGTCTTTCCCACTGGACTGGAGAGAACGTTTAG